>JAKRZM010000827.1:462075-480569 GCA_036379175.1 Heliconius cydno galanthus
AAAAAAAAATGGCCCTATAAACTAGTACAATACAAAAAGACACGAGAAGTCTCATATAGCGATCGTTTAATATGTTTGTAAAACAGTCATTGTTCACTTCTACTTAACAATAATTTATAAGTGATTTCTCACTTTACGTCCGGTGTTTTCGCCGATTCTAGGATAGTGTCTAAAATTCTATATAACACTATTTTGCCTGATTATGACGATGGTGGTCATACGTTCATTTCTCACTACTAGCAGGGTAGGGAGAGATTTAATGTCAAAACAATCCGTTCTCCCCTTTGCGCCTTCATTCAGGACAATGCATTTTGAATGGCGGAATTCTACGCCGCGTTTTGTCTTACTAATACGGGGAAATTAATATAATTCATTCCCTATAGTGGAAATCGTCCAACAACCATCCTGTTTATATTCAAACGCGGGCCTATTGTGATGGCTTCAAATATATGTAATTTATTGTTTTTAATTTTACCATTAAGTTGTAATAATAAAAATTGAATAAGTACATAAACCATTGAATTAAAGGCGTTTATAGTTTAGTATACATAAACATATATCTACACTAGTGCTCATTTACTTTGCTCTCCTATAAAAATATCTGTTAAGACAAAAGACTTTTTTTGTATATAAAATTAGCGTAGATAGATAGTATTAAGCTAAAAAGACAAAGTTAATCTATCCTGGATGATTTTAAAAAAGTCGAGTTATGTAATAAGAAAATTCCTGACAAAAAAATAACATTTTATTTTATATTATTAATTAATCAAAGGATAGAATTAACCAAATGCTTTTAATATTCTCCTCGTGCATTCACTTACCTTTTGATCCCTATTCAACTTGCATTTTAAATCGCATTGTATATCATTATGTTTTAATGATTATATGAAATAAATTTTAAATTAATTAACTAAAAAAAATTGAGGCCCTCGTGGTGCAGGGATACAAGGGTGCAACTGTAAACGCGAGTATCGTGGGCTCGATCCCACTTGGAGGAATAAAATATTTAATATTTTCATTTTGTCCTTCTGGAGGAAAGTCAACGAGGCAAAGGACGGCGTTGAGTTACGCCACTCAACACGCAACACTAGTATAGAAGTATAGATTAATTATAATTTTCTTTAGTTATTTGACCTACTACTGGTCACTAGGTTATGGTAATCAAACAGCAGATATACAACTGTATGTATATCTACATACATATATTATATACATTGAGATATCACTGATAAAGAAACTCATTGCAAAATTATTGTTCTAAGTTTTAATTTAAAGTCAACCATGAGACTAACAGATTAAATAGCCGTATAATTTTAATAGTCTATTATACAAATATTTAAAATTATTTACAAACAAAAATATTTTATTCGATGAATTTTCTTTTATATTCAATATAGCAGTAAGAGACAAAGGATGGCGGTGAGTTCTGCCACCCGAAACGGCATATTTCTAAAGGTGAACGTGAAGAGTAATAGTGGGAGTGTCTTAATACAAGGTTTCCTCTGCTTTTGGACTGCTGCTTTTTCTGACTGATGGAGATTGTAGATTCAATCCTCACTCGAGGAAGTGAAATATTTATATTAATTTAATAATAACAACACCCGGCTATCACTGACCTGACCCCTTCATACTTTGTTACCGTTCATTTTCATAGTACTATCTAATACATTATATAAAATACATTGTAAAAGGCAGATAAGTATTATTAAATATCATTAAACTTTACTGTTCTTGAATGAGAAAGTTGTTGAGAAATTAGCTTTGATAAAGATCCTCGTAGCGCAGCGGTAGAGTCTGACTGTAAATACGATGATTGTGGGTTCAATTGCCGTTTGAGGCAATAACTTATTTTCATTTCTTCATACTGGTAATGTGACAAAACACGGGGCGCAGTTCCGCTACTCTAAGTGCAATGTTAGTAGTAGTTGGGCGTAAAGAGGAAAACAAAATGTCTTAATTTCCTTTTTTTCAAGTAAGTATTTGTAAATCCTTGACTAATATCATTTAGTTGCGGGATAGCAGGTTGCAGGTTTAAGATCTTTTCAAAAGGACGTCAAGATAATATATTTAGTAAGAAATAATCTCCATTCCTATCCGTCTGTATTTATCAGTCGTTATTCCTAATTTTTGTGTAAAATTTAAATTCTTAAAAACGAAGAACTTGCCTTGCGAAAAACCAAAAATCAAAAGATCGAAAATATTATTTTTCAACTTCACAACTGTTTTTGTATTTATAAATTTATGTACTTTTTTTGATAAGCAGACAGACAGACCTAAGTTTCGCTTTCACATATCTCGGAAACTATCATCTTATGGTAGTTGACATAAGCATCGTTACTGGAGCTCAGACCCTAGCCCAGGTATTTATAGAAACTCATACCAGACAGCTGCTTTACGGCGCGCCGCTTAATTATATCTCGAAGATTATATTTCTGCGGATGTATTCCATTACACTTTCTAGTTAAAGCTTCACCGTTAATTAGTTGTAATTACTGTTTGTTGGTGTTTTTTATTTTTAACCGACTTCAAAAAGAAGGAGGTTATCAATTCGACTGTATTTTTATGCCTATTTTGTTGGCATGGCTATGTTGTGACGTAGAATTATTCCACTTAACACGCAATGCCTCCAGAATTCGGCAGAAACTGGGGAAGGAAGTGTCTTAACTTAACACTAGGTTCCCTCTGCCTACCCTGCTGTGTGCGGGATACAGCGTGAAGCTGGTAACAATAATAATAATAATTTGTTGGCAGAGTGATATAGCTTCATGTACTATATTTTTAGCTACGAGCTGTTTCCCGCAGAAAGCAGTTTAGACCTGGTACCTGGGAGCCTAATGTTAAGACAGTCCATTGCTAGTAACAATTCAGAATTTACTATAGTTTTTTTTGTAAATTAAGTAAATATTGTTCTCTATATAGTTTCACCGTGTTTGCATATTACCAGGGTAGGTAAGAGAAACCTAGTGTTAAGACAACTCTGTTCTCCACCTATCACCCAATTTTAGAGATACTGCGTGTTGATTGACAATTAACGCCGCGGTTTGTCTTCTAAATGAGATAGAGAAGATAAAAAACAATCCTCCGAGTGAGTATTGACCACCAGTAGTACCACGCTTATTTTTTTAGTAATTCTTTATCGATTTAGGCTCAGGTATTCTTTGACGTGGGAGCATAGAGATGAATATAAATTAATTTTACAATCTAAATAAGTAAAAATAATTATAACTAAGCCTATAATATTAAAAGATCGAATAAAAAATATTTAATCACTCGTTAACAACAATACACGTGTAAATATTAATGAAATCGTACAATTAATTAGAAATGTAATTTCAAAGACCATTTGCATAATTGACTACCGAGTAATGTTTGCCTGTACCTTTATTAAGCTAGGTTGTGATAGTAGGTTCAATTTAACGCAATGATTGTGAGTTCGATTCCTACTCGGAAGTATGACATATTTATGGCGTTATTTATTTCCGCCATTTTACACTTTACAACTTTAGCATAAAGTGAGGAACGGAGTGTTTTAACACTTGGAGTCCTCTGTTTACCCTGCTATACGAGATACAGATTGAAGCTATAAAAATATGTGATGGTATACACAGTGGTAGTAAATTCTAATATAACCTGAAGAAATATTTACATTTAAAGATTTTTTTTTTCTGATAACTGTTCAAAAAAAATATTTTTAAGAATCTATCTATACTATGTGAGTTTAGTTAACTGTTAACTCACGCTGTTCAAAGTCAAGGGCATTTTATATTAATATAATTATAATTCCATTTCACAATGAATTGAAAACTATCGATTTTATTTGATTTTCAAAAACTCTTTCAAAAAAGTTCAATATAATAGTAGAGTAAGAATATGATGAAAACTAAATAAATACATAACGCAAATAAAATGAAATGTTACAATTTTAAATTCAATATTTAGTTAACATTTGTGCCTTGTTAACAATTTTTTGCACGCAGTTTAGAGGAAAAAGCAATTTATTTTTCATATATTAAAAATGTCTAATACATTGATATTGTTACAATAGGCGCGGGTTCAGTCCAGCTACGTTCAAATTTTTATACGTTTCCTAAAATACATGTTTTCCAAAGACAGAATAAAACTTGAAAAGTTATTTAAAAAGTAAATGATTATTACAAAAAAACAATTTTTAGGTAAAAAATGTTGAACAGGTTAACATCAAGAATTCACAATCTTACCTTAAACAATAACAATTCAGCTTTTAAAAACAACAACTCCAATTCACTTTTTCACTAAGATTCAGTCAAAAAAATTATCTATTCATATTTTTTTAATAACCATACATATAGTATTTTTTTATATAAAATTATAATTTTTAAGGCCACTTTCTTCTTCGAATAACGAACTAGCATTAAAGTAAGCGCGAGCGCATGTACAGTGGCGGGCGACGTGTACGACTCACTTGCCTTAGTAATACTAGGCTATACGGTTTTGTAATATATTAATTGCATTTCATATTCATTTACTTATTTATTTATTTTCATATTTATAGTACTTAGATTTTGAATTAGTTTTTGNAGGTTTACTTCAAGAATTCACAATCTTACCTTAAACAATAACAATTCAGCTTTTAAACGTAAACAAAAACTCCAATTCACTTTTTCACTAAGATTCAGTCAAAAAAATTATCTATTCATATTTTTTTAATAACCATACATATAGTATTTTTTTATATAAAATTATAATTTTTAAGGCCACTTTCTTCTTCGAATAACGAACTAGCATTAAAGTAAGCGCGAGCGCATGTACAGTGGCGAGCGACGTGTACGACTCACTTGCCTTAGTAATACTAGGCTATACGGTTTTGTAATATATTAATTGCATTTCATATTCATTTACTTATTTATTTATTTTCATATTTATAGTACTTAGATTTTGAATTAGTTTTTGAGTTATACAATATGTATGTGTATATGTATGTAGATATGAATATAATATTTTTAATTATTATCTTAAAAAAATGTCTAATAAATAGATACTGAAATTTGGAACTTTTTCTTTCTATTATTGTTAAATGTAATTCCATACTAAGGAAATGTGTTTTTCTTTAGAAAATGTTTAAAAATGCTTACAACATAAATAAGATGTAGCACTTTACACTGTAACCCGCACATAGCACCTAGGTTCAAATTATTATACGTTTCCTCAATGATTTTTTAAGAAGAATATTTAAAGTTAAGTGATATGTATTACCGATAGTACTTACACGAGAAGATATTTACAAAATCCTTGTTTTCCACCGTGTAAGTCATGCACCACATGTTAACGCCTAACTATAAAAAAACGAAAGTAAAAGGAAGCTTAAATAAAAACAAAAATATTTAATTTTATTTTGTAATTTAATTTAATTCTGACAAAGAAAATGAATTTGTACCTATTGATACGTATCTAAGAACATTCTGATTAAATTCACGTAAAAAGGCTTACTCGCGGTTTTTACGATTTAAAACTGAATAGAAGAAGCTACCGGTACATTTTTTATTCGTAGTGTACTTTTTTGGAAGACAAGTCTCACAAATTGTAAGAAAAAGATGAGGAGTACTGACGCCATTGTGACGCAGCGACGCAGCGTCTGACTGTACCGCAACAGTTGTGACTTCGATTCCAATTCAGGGCAATGAATCATTTTAATTTCCTCGCTTAGGTAGCAGAACAAAGCGCGGCGTTAAGTTCCGCTACTGAGCACGCAATCTCGAAATTTTGGCAGAAAGTTGGGAACAGTCAATTTTAGGATATCAAAGTAAAGCTGTGTAAAAAAGAATAATTTATAAATCGAGGGCATCCTTGACAAGATTTTAAAGAGAGTGCTGATGGAGATGGGTAGATCTTACAAGAGGATTTGGACGCTAATTTTTATTAAAATCTTATGAATTGTAATTTGGCTTATTCACGTGTGCTGTAGCCAGCTTGAGGTAAAAAAACCGGCCAAGGGCGAGTTGGACTCGCTCTACGATAACGTTAATAAATAAATTGACAACCTTAAGTTTATGAGTGTATGCACTTATTTTGTATGAAACAAAATACAATATAATTTGTAGTAATTTTAGTTATAAATCGATTGATTTTGAGGATAAGTACCTAATGAAATCTAAGAATCTGAATTTATGAAACTTTGCAGTTTTATTTAGATTAGGTGACAATACAATAATATGGTGTCATCAAGCTGATCTAATGATGAAGCCAAGTCCTGAACAGTGAAATTCTTTAAAGGTTAGCAATCAACCACTCTAGTTTAGTCTTTTATAATTTGTAGCTCCGAGCTCATTATAGCCGAATATTTAAATAATTACTAAATTATTATTGAATTTTCTTTATTTAATCTTTCATTTTTAACGCACCAGTAAAACATTGTAAATAGGAAGTCCATTAACTCGTAATATCTGAACCTGTTTAATCTTAATCACCCCTACAAATTGATATAAAATATATTATTTTATTTTCGTTCTATAATATTCTTATCATTTACTAGTAAATTACTTAAACAGTTAACGCTATATTTGTTTATTTCTTGTGATGTGTACCGACGAACACGCGTCCTTTATTTTCCTTGCTTTCATTGATTGAAAGGACTTAAATGTGGGTTTGATGTCCAGTTAGGATCCCCTTAATTCCCCTTTTCTGGTGTTCTTTTGAACCGCGACAGTAAGTTCGTTACGTATCACGTGATATGTCTAAAGGAGATGAAGAGTGAGGAGCAGTGTTCTTTTGCTTAGTCCTTTCTTATTATAATGCTACATGAGAGAGAAACAGAAAATATCTTCACGCTGGATCCCGCATATAGCATGGTAGACAGAGGGAATCTACTGTAAACACACTCCGTTCCTCAAACAAGGCATAATTTTTTAGATAGATTGTGTTGAATTAAACTCAATGTCGCGCCTGTAAAAAAATATCAATACTAAAACACTGTCTTTAAAAGAAATACCAAATTCATATTTATAAATAAGCTATAGAGCCCCTTATCAAATGACGTTCCATTCAAAATTCGTGCTACATAAATTAAAACAAATGTGTTGAGAAAATTATGTAGAATTTTCTTATCTAAAATTTGTTATTCTTACTAAAATCACTGTAGCGAGACATCCTTAGCCTTACATATGAACGTATACATGTTACATGTCTATACTAATATTATAAGGTTAAAAAGTCTGTTTAGTACAACATACAATCTCAGGAACTACCAGTAAAATTCTGTTTTAGAAAAATTCTATTTGTGTTGGAGTTTATCAAGAAGGCTATATATAGTTTTGGATTTGGACATATATGACACTTAGAATATCTCATATGTCTTAACTCTAAGAGTTACTCTCAACTCTAGTACTTTCGTTTGACAACAGAAGCAAAGTAAGAGGCACTGTCTTTTAATCTATATATATAAAATCGAAAGGTCACACACTCATCACGAAATCTCAGAAACTACATGTGCTAGGAATCTCAAATTTTGCACAGTTATTTATGGGACGTAGGTGCTCGCTATGACGGCAATTTGCAATATTCGACTCCTAAGGGGCCGTTTTTGGGGTTGAAAGTTTGTATAAAACTTCGGTACTACAATAGCTAGGAGTCTCAAATCTTGCATGGACGTCTCTTATAGGACGTAGGTACTCATGGAGTCAAAAATTAATATTAAGGTAGTTCACGCGGGCGAAGCCGCGGGTGGGCCGCTAGTATAGTAATATGAATATTTATACATTTGTAATTCGTATGAAATGCCTTCAATGAATCACCTCGATTATATTTCTTAAAACAAAACAATTCAATGATTAGCGATAACCAAGATCCAGAGTCACGTGTAAGTTCTCAATCGTAATGAATTTATTGCTTTTAATGTTCGATATACTTTATATCTCCATCTAAATCCATTATATGAATAATATTTTTTATTTTTATATACGTAATGAAAGAAAATACATGTTCATACTCTTTTCCATATAGCAGGATAGCCAGAGACAGACCCTAGGCTAGTGTCTAGAAACTTCATTCTCTACTTTCCATCCAAACTTGTGATAGGTGTTGTGGAGTGACGGAGATTCAACGCCACGCTTTGTCGGCAAAGTATCTTATACGCTATAGCACCTGTTACGAACATTCCACTGAGTAGGTACCTATCCATGCTTTAATTTATAAAAATGATTTACCGCTACAGTACGAGTTTATACGATTTTAGAAAAAATGCTAGCATTAAATAAGTATTTCGCTATTCTTTACAGAAACAAGTTTAATGTAAACAAAGTGACCACGTGACATTCAGTTCTAGTTCACGGAATACTTCCGTACACGCTCAGCTACAATGAAGTTCTTTATGAGTACCTACACGATGTAATTGTACACATTTTCTAAATAGATATAATACAAGCATTAACTAATTCAGTCGTGCAAGAAAATTACACAGTAACAGTAGATAATTAAAGGACAGCATGGCAAAGTCACTTCATCGAAAGAAAAAACACGGTTATGAAAAATACGAAAAATATTGAAGCCAGTAATACCAAAGGGCCATATGAGAAAATTAAGTCTCTGGTAACGAAACTAAACGCGGTGGTGAGTTCCCCCTCTAACACGTAAAACCTTCAATAATTCGGTTAAAAGTGTCAAATTAGTGCCTTCACTACACTAAGTTACCGTGTTTCATTTGCCTGAAGCGTGAAGTTCAGAATAAAAAAATATTGCAATATTAAAATGAACGAAAATTGGGGCGAAATCATAAGGCTTCCCTAGTACACATCAAATTCTTACAGTTTCACTATTTCCGTCTGTTCGTCCCTTAGCGGTTTAGCTCAAAATCTATAGGTTCAGTTCTTCCACAACTTTTTGGAAAGACCTATCTAATGTCCCCACACTCTGGAGAAGACGTCTTCTATAGACGTTTTTTATAGAAAAACTCTGTCCATCCAGAAATTTGTTATTTGGCATGAGTAAACACGTTGTTCTCGCCGACAAAGCGGAAAAATTAAATGCCAAAAGAAAATTTGTGTGGTCGAGAACTAAATAATAGAAATATAATTATATTAAATACTATAAAATCGACGTTTATATAAATTTTATTATTATTTATATATTTATTTTAGGTAGGTACTAAGTATCTTCTATCTATATATATAAAAGGACTTGTCCTCACTGACTGAGGTAAGACGCACGCACAGCTGTAACCGCTGATGGTAGAAACGTGGAATTTGGACAGATGTTTACTTTCGTAATCTGGACATCCACTAAGAAGGGATTTTGAAAAATTTTAACCCTAAAGGGGTGAAATAGGGGTTGAAAGTTAGTATGGAAAAAAAATTAAATCGGCACCGATTCTTATAAAATTTGAAATTTAGATTTTTAAAAGTATTTAATTGAACACTTGTTTCATCGTTTTCTAGAATTCTCCCCCTAAGGGTGCAAATAAGGGGTTGAAAGTTTGTATAGGTTTTTTTTAAATCGTCACCAATTTTTATAAAATTTGAAATTCAGACTCTTAAACGTATATAATTAAACACATGTTTCATGGTTTTCTAGAATTGACCCCCTAAGGGTGCAAATATCTGTAATAAGTAATAATGGAAAAATCTTTAAATCGCCACCGATTTTTATAAAATTTGAAATTTAGACTCTTAAAAATATTTCATTGAACACATGTTTCATTGGTTATTAGAATTCACCCTTAAATACGCAAGCGAAGCGCGCGCGCGTCCGCTAGTATTTAATATTTAGAATTCTAACTCGAAAGAACAATAGAAATATGTATTATTCTCTACATTAATCGCTAGAAGCGATTTTTTCGTAACATATTTGCATTAAACAAAGCAAGAAAACTATCGTAACACTTGGTTCCCTCTGCCTCCTAATATAGTCGCATACATCATGAAGCTAAATAGAATTTAAAACAATTTTAAATAAATTTCACTTTACACTGTTAATGGTTCCAATGGCAAATAGTTATCAGACGCGGAAAAACATAAATATGAGACTTTGTAGCTGTTTATTTTTAATTATATAGTTTATTCTAATAGAAATCACGATTTGACTTTTAAACATAAATATATTTTTATATAAGCGCTATACCCACTTGCTACCTGAACTGCTCTGGGGACATGATACGGTTGACTGAATAGTTTGTTTTTTTTTAATAATAGGGTGTCAGATACTTCGTTTATTCGCCGTTAGTCCAGATTCGAGTCATCAGACCAAGGAAAATCAATAATTTTTTTTTACTCATCAGCTTTACGATGTATCCCACACGCAGCAGGGTAGGCAGAGGGAACCTAGTGTTAAGACACTCTGCTCCCCACTTTCTGCCGCATTCTGGAGGCATTGCGTGTTGAGTGGCAGAACTCCTCAAAATTTCAACTTTGTTAAAATGACGTAGGTCTCGGGGCCTGGGGGCCTGGGATCTAATCTATTATAACTTATGCCTGTCAATAGAATTTGGCGCCTCTACTTCTACATATACCCTTTTTTTTACTTCACGCTGTAATCCACAGACAACAAGATATGCAAATCGAAGCTAGTGTTAAGATATTCCGTTCCCTATTTTCCGCCGAATTCTGAGAGCATTGCATGTTGAGTGGTTAAACTAAATGCCGACTTTGTTTTGACACCAGAGCGAATAAATTAAAATATTAAATCATTTCCTCGAATGGGAATCGAACCCACGAACTGTTACATTAACAGTTACATGCTTGTGCTGCTGCGTCAACACTGGCCTCAATATATCTTGTTTGTTCAGATAAATTAAATTAAATTTCAAGCGGAAAGTAACATTAAGGCTTCCTCATTAACTGTCTCATCAAGAAAAAAGTAAGCTATCTGGAGGTAGTCAAGCGTTGGTCTTGACTCGTCTATTAACTTTTTCTGTCCACGCATATCTTTTGTTAGGAATAGAAGGCAGGCAGAGAGTTAGTGTAATAATACTCTTTTCTCTGCCTTTGACCTACTCATATTGCGTGTTAATATTGGTTAGTTTTCTCCTTTTAGTAAGCAAGTACTAAGCAAAGGCCTTCGTGGTACAGACAGTTTGATTCCCATTCATGGCATTGTAAATGTTAACATGAGGCTCTCTCTCTCTCTCTCTCTCTCTCTCTCTCTCTTTCTCTCTCTCTCTCTCCTATTATATAAGGTATACATCAAAAACCAAACAAAAAATAAACTAGAATAATAAACAGTAAATTCAATCAAAACAAAAGGTTGACGTAATAGTCAGAACGTGTATTTCATTAACATTTATGAAAGACAATTATTTTGATTTAAGATGACTCTCACAATAGTATTCATACATATTAAAGTAATTCAAAAACAACATGAAAAAAACATAAAATAATTTCAATAGATCATTTATTCGTAATAAATATTTACACTGAGTTAGATCTAACATAACAATTAAATGTACAATTGTTTTATACATACACACTATCCTCTAATAATAAAAAAAAACTTTTTACCCGACTTCAAAAAAGAAGGAGGTTTTCAATTTGATTGACTGTTGAGGCTAGTGACGCCAGTGACACAACGGGGAGCCGGACTGTAAATGCAGTGATTGTGGGTTTAATTCCTAATCGGGGGAATGAATTGTTTTCAATTCCCCGCTCCAGTAGTCATGCTGGGGCATTGACAACCGCCAATACAGGCGTGTCTCAAATACAGACGGAAAGCGGAGAACTGAACTAGACTGTCTCTGCCTATCTTGATATATACGTGAAACTGAAATATATTAATAGTAAAAAAATCAAGCATCGCCTCCCTTCTTCTTGACGCCGATCATAGACGCTTCTTCCATAGTATCGGACAATTTGTGACCTAGCGTTTCCGGTGTCACTAACACTAATAGGCCAGAGAGTAAAGCGAAGCCTCCGAAAAGCGCAAATGGCAGATCATCCCACACTGCTGCACCCTGTGAAGTAATGGGGCATTATTATAGTCATTCAATAGAGGAAACCATAATCTATTTTTCTCCTTATTTAATTTTTAAATATTACATTCTAAAATAAGCTCAAAGAAGCTAATGAGATAAGAATTTTCGTTTAGTTTAGATATAGAATAAAAAAAACTGAAAGTTCTAACATTTCAATTTGTATGTCAAATCTAATGATTGTTTATTACAAATTATAATCAATAAGGTTTATTTCAGTGTTACTTATATGATTATAAATTCTAGGGTTTATGACAATAAAAAATAGCAATAAATTTTATAAAGTGTACCTTTCCAACAAGGGAAAAACAAATTGTTTATGTAACATTATTACGTGAATAACCTGTGTAAAGTTTAATAAGTAAGAGTAAATCATCAATAGAGTCATCTAGATGAATTTGAATATGAACAATTTTCTAAAGCATTATATTTTCTTGTAATAATACCAGCTCTGTATCCCGCATATAGCAGGGTAGGCAGAGGGAACCTAGTATAAAAACACTTCGTTACCCAATTTCCGCTGATTTTTTCAGACTTTTTTGTTGCGTGAATTGCTAAAGAGTGGAACTCTACGCCATGCTTTGTCTTATTAATAGAGCGAGGAAATGACAATAATTCATTGCCCCGAGTGGGGAACCCACAACTGTCACGTTTACAATCACACGCTGTGCCACTGCGCCCCGATGGCCTCTAGTTCTTTTTCTGATCTGCCATGTGTTTATGATGCTAAACCATTAAAAACTTACAAAAGCTGGTGTAAGTGGTGCTACAATAGACCCAATCCGCCCCATCATGGAAGAAAAGGCGAATAGACTGTGCCGGTACTTGGTTGGGTAGAGTTCTGTAGTGTATACGTACACTGATGTCATGACCATCGCTATACTGAATTTACCGATAAGATAAACTGACAAAGAAGCGACATATAATCCTGGAAAATAATTATTAGTTTTTAATAGCTTCAAGCATAGCAAAGTTGCCTACTCTAGGGAAACTAGTTTTAAGACATTCACAAACAAACATAAGAAATAATTTTATATAAATACATTGATTGACGCTTGATGTACATCATTACATTTACAGGATAGATACAAGGAAATATTTTTTCTATACTACAACTATGGAAATATAAAAAAATGTTTTCGCGACACGTATCTCTATTCTCTATCTTTTTTGTTTTTATTGATTTTGTTGAAAAAAAAATAGATATATATTTAATTAAAAAAAATAATAGTATCCGGTTCGGACAGATAACTGATACTGTTCCAAGTGATAATCGACTTTGTTTTATTAGATCAATATAGATTTTGATAATTACATTGTCCTTGTATAAGCATTCATTCAATTCGTTTACATTCTATAGTGACTAGAAGACATTTGAAAAAGTAATGTAATAATGTATGGATTTTATAAAGCGTCCAAACTCCAGTCAACTAAACAGGATATTTTGAACATTTTTTTAGCGTCCCGTTGTATCCTGACCGTAACCGGGTAGAAACCTAAGAATCTAGTGTTATGACACTCCGTTCTCATTAAGACACTTCCATTCCAAGCTTTCCTCCGAATTCTCGAGTTATTTCATGTTGAATGGTGGAACTCAACGTCGCACTCGTTACCAGAGCGAAGAAATAATAATATTAAATAATTTAATTTTCCCAAGAAGGAATCGAACCCACAACCGTCACCGGGCCACGACAACCTCAACACTATTATACATACAACACATTAGCCAAATAACTTTGAACATTATCTTATTTAATCCCTGAAAAAAACATTTAAATATTCTAAGATCTTTAAATGGTTGGCACAATTAGAACTTATTTTATAAATACCTGTTGGCATAAATATGTAAGCAATTTGGCAAGCAGCACAAATCCAGAAGGCACCAGCCAGCACTGGCTTTCGTCCTATCTTCCCCATCAAGTAAACAGCAGTCCAGTACCCGGGAATTTCAGACGCTGACACAGCTATGTAGTTCACATATCGATTTCCAGACATATTCACTGAATTAATTGACATTCCATAATATATGAACGTTGTCGTGATCCACCACACTGGAGACACTAGCACTCGAGTGAGAATCGCTTTGTGTCTAAATATTAAAACTATCAGCCACGGCTCCCTCGCTTTCTCCGCTTCTTCTGTTGCTTTCCTTTTTTCCTCTTCAAGTATGTTTTCTCTTAAAAGCTCGAGAGATTTTTGGGATAATTGAGTTTTATTAACACGAGCTACTTCTTTTAAAACATTATCAGCTTCTTCATACCTGCCTTTAGTGATATACCACCGGACTGACTCTGACATGATCCAGAAGTATGAGATCGTAATAAGTTGAGGTATATATAACGTGAGTGTAAATAACTGCCAGTTAGGAACCCCCCACGCAATTAAACCCATTGTGATTTGGCCAATTGAAAAGAAAGTGTTCATAGTAGCACCTGCTGCTACACGATACTTTGGCCCGATGAGTTCCATCACTAAAATCAGAATTTTCTTATTAATCTCGTAAATTGAGTTCATTCACGTCATATAAATATAATAATAATTCATTATGTATAGTTAAAGACCTTATTTCAAGAAAGTAAATAAAATTGACACAGAATGTTTTACCTAAGAAGAAAGAGAAGATAATGTTGTATTTAACAATTCTTACTTTCTTATTTCTTCTTTGGCTAAAGTGAAGTTTAATAGACAGTATAAGAAAAAAATATTCTTACACAAAATGTAACAGCACGAGAAGCCTGCTGATCCAAAAGTAGCTTCTGCAACTTCAGAAATAAGAAAGCCGACGTATGTTCCTGCGAAATAACGCAGAGTACCCATCCACGCGGTATTAAAGGCATTGATGCTGAGAGCAGTTCTTCGTCCCCAGCGATCTGATACATATCCTGTAATGGGCAGCGCTAATAACGTTCCAAATGTTCTTACTGAACCAATCAATGTTCGCCGCCATTCGTCGCATGCTAAATCATACTGTAAAAAGTTGTCATTTAATAAAAACTATTTTTATCATTTTGTTATAAAACGTCTAAACGGTTCATGGTTTTAATCTTAAACATGTCTTAAATACCTAAACTCGTATATATTTTACCCTCACGTTTTATCTCATATGTATATGGCGGGGTAGACAAAGATAAGTGTTAAAACATTTCGAGTAAACCTAGTAGGACGCAAATCTTGCCTTTTAAAACATTGCAAGTTAGATGACAAAGCCTAACGCCGCCGCAGCCTTTCCTCTAAATCTTTTAACTTATCTCAGACTGATGTTGGACAAACAGATGATGGGCACGTGTGCAGTGTATATTGCAATGCACACGTGCCCATAATATGTCATAAGATATGCATATCTTTTTTTTTTTATCGACAATTAACTCAAATCATGGTCTTATCGTATACCTATATATTTATTAAATTACTAGCGGACTCATGCGGCTTCGGCTAAATATTGATAACAAGCTAAAAAAAATAATAAGTAGAAGCGGCACAAGGGTGTGACTGTAACATGACGGTTGTGGGTTCGATCCCCACTCGAGGAAGTGAAATATTTATTTACGTTAATATATTTCCATTTCTTCGCTCTGGTCTGGAGGCGCGGCGTTGAGTTCGGCCACTAGACATGCAATGCCTCCAGAATTCGGTACAAAAGTAAGGAACGGAGTGTCTTAATACTAGGTTCCCTCTGCCTACCCTGCTGTGTGCGGGATGCAGCATGAAGCACATTTTTTTATTTTAGTTTTTTTTTTTTAAATTAAATATATTACAATGGTTTCTGTACTCAACCTTCACATACGAGTATAAACATATACCATCAGCCCTAAATAACGAAATAGCAATAATAATGAAATCCATCGAATTGCTTTTTAAGCTTTAACATAGAAAATACTCGAGATACGACTGTCAGCTGTGTGCCGTGCGCCTATTTCACATATCGGCCGTCTTGCGTTCGTTCCAACGACTTATATTGATTTCACAAATTTCACAATCACAAATTCTAATACTATTTTAATATAAACAAACACCTTCAGAAAGAAAGTAACAAGTAACTTCAGAATTCATGGTGTAGGGGCAGACGGTGCCTTAGCGCTTTCTTCGTTTTATTAGAACCAACGACGGTTATAGTGGAGAGGAAGATAGGACGCGCTCTTGGCTTTTAATATTGTCGAGTTTCTGTAGATATTATTTTTTCAGTAATATCTAAACCGGTGGGACGACCCCCTGCCAGATGGACCGACGACATAAAGAGGTTGGCGGGATGGGTCCGAAGAGCTGAGGATCGAGTGTGGTGGCGAGAATTGGGGAAGGCCTATGTCCAGCAGTGGACAAAAGATGGCTGTTGATGATGATGATGATGAATATCTAAAAGCTATAAGCAGGCTAAAATTCACAAATGGTTACTTACGTCGTACACCACTGTGTCAGTGTTCTCGTACACATACTCTTCACAATCGACAACATTATTAGTATTGAACCACTCAGCGGGGCAGACATCTCTTGTCGCTGTCACATTTACATACTCAAATTTTCTACAATTATCGAAGGAATTGCCACTGGCGGGAACTGCGTTTAATATCCACGATGGTCTGAACTCCAATGTGTCTCGAGTCTCACATTTATGGATTAGACATCTGAAACGGCAACCGATTGCTAAAATTTACAGTTTTAGACATATTTTTTGCTAATTTTTTTCAATGTATTATATTTTTTATAGGATACTAGCTTTTATTTGCTTTTTCGCTTGTCATAACATCGAAACTATTAACCTTAATAATAATACCTATAAACTTCCCTTATAAATGGAATATCAAATACACGAATAATAATTATTCAATTCCAATCAATAGTTCCTGAGATGAGACCTTTTTGTGTCTTTAAATCTTTGTTGACTAAAACAAAATTATAATATTTAGCTATAATAAAATACCTGGTATTAATTCGAGCAGTTGTAAATACATATTCACTTGCAGCCCATGCGGCGAAAATAACCACTATGACGGAGAGTCCCAGGGTACGCAACTGATAAGGACCAATTTGACCAATTTCTTCAACTAATATTTTATCTAGATTAACAGTTTTTTGTTTGTCGATTTCTTCACGTCCATTATTTTGTATAGATTTTGTTCCCTCGTCCATTTTTAGATGTCCGCCTCGGTGGAAGTGTTACAACCCTCTAACCTGCACTTAGGCAATAATTTAGTGAACATTGTATAAAATATAAATTGTCATTCCTAGATAACGAGCAAATATGATATGCGACTATAAAATTGATAAAAATAGTAATTTACCTTCAATTGGCCTTAAAATAGTAATTAAATATTAAATTTTGTAGAGAATCTGGACATTTTCAATTTTATAATAATATTTATTAATTTCCAAGCCCTTATATTGATATATAAAAACATCTTATTATTATTTAAATTAAGTGCATACGGCAATAATTTTTACTTCAAAGTCTATCAATTAAATAAAAAAAAATACTTTAAGTATATCAATTAGGTATAATCATCAATTAAATTTTAAAACAAGGACGATGTAAACACAATGATAAAAGGTGTTGTTTTTAACAATACTTTTATGTATTTTAATCTTTATTGCTTGTAGTCAAACTTGTAGTAATTTTTTTCTATTTTTATTATAGTATTCAAGATTAATCTTTTTCGAATATTACCTCGCGATAATTTCTTTACAATTGTTTTAAGAAAAATTTGAACAAAAAAAAAGTCGAATTGAGTCCTTTTCTTACAGAAGTCGGTTAAAAAGTATAGTAAATAATATCAATTTTATTTTATTTTAAGTTATACTTGCTTCTTAAAAATGTTTTCGAAATATTTAATGTATTATTTATTATATAATAATAATAATATAATGAAAGAAAATAAAATTAATATAAAGAAATTACCTAATTACGTAAGTTATACGGCTTAAGTTTATTGACCAAGATAAACCATGAAAATATCTAATCTGAAGTCTAGAAATTATTTACACATTAATATGAGCTTGCAAGTAAATTATATATGACTTTGTCTAGACTCCAAAGGTGATACTGTACTCAGCGTGGTTGGCAGAGCGAACCTGGGAAACTAATGTTAAGATACTCCTGTTCCACGCTTTTCGCCGACTTCTGAAGGGGGAGAAGAAGAGTGGCGAAACTCAATGCTGCACTTTGCCATGACACCAAAGCAAAGAAAATATTAAATATTTTATATCCTCAAATAGGAATCGAACCCACAATCTGTAACGTTTACAGTCACACGCCCCTACGCCACGACAGACCTCGACTAACAAATTAATAATATTGTTGTTAAATTAAAAACAAATTAGATTGGATAATACTTTTATAATACTTTATTGGAATACACAAGAAAATTTACACAAGAAACAATTTGTACGATAATAACCGCATTAGTGATACACTGTGTTGCGGCTATTAACGCCCACCTCCCTAGCGTTGCTTAGTAACTATTGTAATTATATGAAACAGCAAAAAATTACCATGAAATACAAAAAAATAAAATAAAAAAAACTCTTAAAGTAAAATAATATAAAAGTAAGTGGGTTTGTGTGAGTGTGTGTG
>JAKRZM010000827.1:482156-527922 GCA_036379175.1 Heliconius cydno galanthus
GGTGTAAGTGGGGCAGTGATACCTCCCAAACGACCTATCATCGAAGAAAACGCGAACAAACTGTGACGATGTCTCGTCGGGAACAACTCCGCCGTGTACAAGTATACTGATGTTATGATTACTGCGATCGAGTACTTGCCGATGAGATAGACCGCTAAGGCCAGACCGTCTTGACCTGGAAATGTATGAACGTGAACAATTTATAACAGAGGAAATATAAATATTTAAAAAAATATAATAATTTTATATGTTAAATTACTATGTATATTTATTACTTATTATTAGGTTTGTGAATATTTAATTGAGTTAGCTTCACGTATTCTCTCCTACTAATATGATAAACGTAAAAGTATGTGTGGATGGACGTTTGTTCCACTTACACGCCAAAATTACTAAATGGGTTTAGATGAATCTTTATAGTACTATAGCTTATAGATGAGAATAACACATAGATTAAGAGAATTACAATTTATTAAGAGATTTCGTATAATTTGATTATCATATAATAATGGCTCGCTAGTTCCTCAAGCAGAGAGAACCTAGTAAAAGGACACTTCATTCTCTGCTTTTCAACCTAATTTGAGACATTGTATGTTGAGTGGCGTAAATTAACGCCGCAATTTGTCATTTTATTTTAAATGATCTTCCTAGGCAACTAATAAATTAAATAAAAATATAGTTTTACCTTCTGGCATGAATGCAAATGCGAACTGACAAGTCGCGCAGAGCAAATATCCACATATTAAGACGGGCTTCCTGCCGACACGATCCAATAACAATATAGCTGTCCAGTACCCGGGGATTTCTACTGCAGCAACATAAACAAAGTTCAAATAACTATTCCCTGATAAATTCACCGCGTTGATGGACATTCCGAAATAAATAAACGTATTTGTGATCCACCAAATGGGCGCCACACAACACCTCAGTAGAATAGTCTTGGATTGAAACACTCGGACAACCAGCCAATAATCATCTGCCTTTTCAGCCAACTTTTTAGCCTCTGCTGAATCTCTCAAAAGTTTTAACGATTTATTTGACAGTTCTTTCCTGTTCATCCTTGCTGCCTTTTTCAAAATTGCTTCAGATTCTTCGTATTGGCTTTTGCTCATCAGCCAGCGTACAGATTCAGATAGAATCCAAAAGTAGGATATTACAATTAGTTGTGGAGCATATAACACGCGGGTGAGAGTACGCCACGGCTGCACTCCCCAAGCTATTAGTCCAAGGAATACTTGTCCAACAGCAAACAATGACGAAACAGTTGCACCAACCATTACCCGATATTTAGGACCCACCATCTCTGTTACTGAAAAAATTATATAAATTTATAGTAGTACGTGTATGTTAATAGAAGTAATGAGACTGTGAAAACAAAGAAATGTCAAAATGGAATTTCATCATAGCAAAAAATTAACAATATAAAAAATAAACTGAACTTTTACTTAATATTTACAAAATTTCATAATTGATAATTGAAATTAAAATACTAAAAACGCCTTACCTAAAATGTAAGCAGATGCGTAAGCTCCCGCTCCTATAGCAGCCTCTATAATTTCAAGTGCGAGGAACCATTCATACGAGTACACAAATGACCTAACGAGTCCCACCCATCCCGTGTTTAGGGCGTTAATAGTGAGGGCGACGCGACGCCCCCAGCGGTCAGAAATGTAGCCAGTTATAGGTTGCACGAAGAAAGTGCCGATTGTCAAGATAGAGCCAATTTGAGAACGTTTCCATTCGTCACAAGCCAAGTCGAACTGAAATTACAATTGTTTACGCTATGTTTTAAGAAATAATAAAATTTTACATCTAAATTTGAATCTTATCGGACTACGCTCTCTACGCCGACTGTTAAATACATTAGATGAGAAATAAATGACTTACATCATAAACAACACTAAGTGTATTCTCATAGACATAGTCTTCGCAAGGAATCTTCTGTGACCGATCGAACCACGTTGCAGGACACACGTCAATAGCATTTACGATTAAGGAGCTGTTCTGAAAACGTTCACAAGCCTCAAAATCGTCCACACTGGAACCGGGTATCGCATTTAACACCCAATCTGGAGCAAATTCCGGATTTTGACCATCACACTGTGGTATTAAGCACCTGAAATTATTTAGAATAGATGTTTGTTTGAAATATTTTTCTAGGATTGTACTGCTTAAAAATCTGCTTAAAATTTAGGAGAACGTAGAGAATGGAGTGTTATAACACATTCTATCCGCCTATACTAAAAAAAATATTTTAGTTACCTGGTCGGTATTCTGGCAGTTGTGAAGATGTATTCACCAGCAGCAAACGCTGAAAATATGACTGGTATAGCCGCTAATATCATTGTAAGCAGCTGGTACCATCCAAATTGTCCTATTTCTTTTATTAAGATGTCATCTAAGTCTATGCTTGTTGGCTCATTGTTTCCTTCTTCGACTTTATCTTCACTTGCCATTTTTTAAAAGATAAGAAATGTTTTCTTTTTGTATTTAACGAAATATGAAAGTTCAAGTTTATACTATGAGAATTAGGTTACTATTACTGATTTGAATTTTAAAGGTGCACAAAAACATATGGGTATAGTTTGATATTTATAATTCGCAAGTAATCTTATCATTTCTGAACGTCATTCGTCATGAAATTATCATTAATCATTATTTATTACATGATTTTTTCTAAATTTAGGTATTTGAATTCTTATCAATTTCAGAAGTAGTACTATATTGTTTACATGGCACTAATCTGAGGAACAAATGTGTTTTATGTTTAATATTTTTTTATACGCGTAGTCCTAGAAGAAAAGACTCTCTTATTTAAAGCCAAGGATGTTAAGATTAAGGCTTTCCAGGGATAAGCTATGCAACCGAAGGGTAAGTTTAAGGAGCCCTAATGTGCATGCAAACTAACGGATGCCTCTATTGCCCGCTCTACCTCTCCGTATTTAAAATTATCGTCCTAATGCCACCTTTGAAATTCTTTCCAGAAATAAAGCGGGGAAGATTCTAGACGGACCATGTTCTTTTAATACTAAATATATAATGCTATTATACTTTTCTTTCCTACCGCGTATAAATTAACTCATAACCTATAAAAAATATTTTTTATCGTATACAGTTATCTTAATATGGATTTTGCTTACTTAAGATTAAATATTTTTTTAGTATATGAAGTTTTTTTTTTTTTTTCAAAATTTCTTGATTTTGAAATAAAGTATTAAATAAATAATATTGTACGAGTACAAGGTTGTTGTCAAACATATGTTTATGGTAATTACATTTAGTTTTAAATGTTTCATAAAAACATAATAAGCTTTAATACTTTAAACATTGTATTGTAGGTGCTATGTAAATGAACATACACATATCAGTGAAATGAAATTTAATTCATTTTCAGTTACCTGCGTCTCCTGAATATCATTTTCTTAATGATGTTTTTAAATTCATTTTTACTATCAATATTAACTAAATAAAATAAGAATTTATCTGTACGTGAGTGTGATGTCAGTTCTCAGATTTTTTATTAAAGCATTTAAAAATAACTCCAAAAAATAGTTTTTTTGACATATTTATATTTCCTTTTTACAAATTCTTATTATTTTTCAATAAATACAGAACAAAAACATAATATGTAACTACAATATAATAAATATGGTACATACAATATACATAAGCATATATTATTCATTATTCTTTTTCCTAGAGCTAAGTTGTTCAGCCTCTTCAATGGTGTTCGGTAACTTAGTGCCGAGAGTCTCCGGTGTAGTGAATATAAGGAGACCGGACACAAGAGCAAAGGATCCAAAAAGAACTGATGGCAAATTCTCCCATACTTCAAGAGCCTGGAAGAGGTTGAAAATATTAAATACTACTAATTAATTTTCGAGACATTGTGTACTGAGCGGCGGAAGTTAACGCCGCGCATCGTCTCAGGGTAGAGAAATAATAATAGTTCAAATATAAACATTTTTAAATAATTACCATTTCCCTGAGTTGTCGTCAAAATCACAAACATCACATACACAGTAAAACGCCGTTTCATTAAGTCACAATGGCTCAACGTTACTGTTATTTAAAGTTAACAATGCTGTGCTTTGCCTTGACACCATAGCGAAGAAATGGAAATATAAATTTAAATAAATATTTCATTTCCTCGCGAGGGGATCTAAATCTCAACCAGTCGATTTTGCAGCACACTTTATGCCTCTGCACCACGACTGGTTAATGTTGATCTGATATTGAAAAACATACAATTTGACTTTACATACTTTGACGCCTAAAATATTATAAAATTTAAACAAGAGCACCACACCTCCTATTTTGTTGTTGGTGGAGCAATAAATGTAAATTCTTAAGAAATATTCTTAA
This sequence comes from Heliconius cydno galanthus, assembly GCA_036379175.1. Lineage (NCBI taxonomy): Eukaryota > Metazoa > Arthropoda > Insecta > Lepidoptera > Nymphalidae > Heliconius > Heliconius cydno. The sequence goes on from JAKRZM010000827.1 coordinate 486,522, forward strand.
TACTTACCAAGGCAGGCGTAAGAGGTGCTGTAATAGACCCAATTCTTCCCAACATAGAGCAGAACGCGAACAAACTGTGTCTATACTTGGTAGGGAATAATTCCGCCGTGTACACGTAGACGGATGTCATTACCACAGCAATGGCGTATTTACCAATTAAGTAGAATGCTAAGGAGATACCCTCGTTGCCTGGAAAGAAATATATCAGATTAAACAACGTAATATATATACATATATTATTTTACATATAGCAAAAATAACGAGCATACTAACCTTCAGGCATAAACGCAAAAGCGAACTGACACGCCGCACATAGCCAGTACCCACCAATAAGCACTGGTTTCCTGCCAATTCTGTCCAAAAGTAAAATGGCCGTCCAAAATCCAGGAATTTCCACTGCAGCCACGTACACATAGTTCAAATATTGATTTCCTGACAAGTTCACTGCGTTAATTGACATCCCGTAGTACACTAAAGTGTTGGTGATCCACCAAATGGGCGCTACGCAGCATCTCAGTAAGATGTACTTTGATCTCAAAACTAAGAGCACTAGCCACGGTTCTTTGGGCTTCTCAATTAATTTTTCAGCTTCAGCTGAAGCTCTTAGAAGTTGCAACGACTTGTCTGATAGTTCTTTCTTGTTGATCCTAGCCACTCTCTTCAAGATTGCCTCAGATTCTTCATAACGGCCTTTGCTCATTAGCCATCGTACAGATTCAGAAAGAATCCAAAAGTATGAAACGACTAACAGTTGTGGTGCATAGAGCACTTGGGTGAGGGTTCTCCACGGTTGTACTCCCCAAGCTATGAAACCTAATATGACTTGACCCAGTGCAAACATCGTGGATGTGGTAGCTCCTACGACGACTCGGTATTTGGGGTCTACTAATTCAGTTACTAAAATTATAGAAAATTACATAAGTAAATATTATATTAGATAATTAATATAATTTTATATATTTTTTTTCTTTTTTTGTAGGCTAATTTTGTTGTTTTTTATTTTAAGATCATTAAGAAACGCCTGATTTTATTGCCTATTAATCTAAGTAGGTATGTGATAAAATTTTAATTAAGAGGAATAGGAATTTTCTGGAGTCAATGTTAATGTATAATACTAATATTAATATTTATTACTAAGTGAAATAAAGAGTATTAGGGTATAAAAGGGTAGCCTGCATCTTTAATCTAATGTAACTTCTATTTTTTTTCTGCCAATTTAAAAATAGGTTCTCACCCAAAATATAGCAAGACGAAAAAGCACCAGCTCCAATAGTGGACTCAATGACTTCAAGTGCCAGAAACCATTCATAGGAATTGACAAAGGACCNAAAATTACGTAAGTAAATATTATATTAGGTAAATAATATAATTTTATATATATTTTTTCTTTTTTTGTAGCCTAATTTTGGTGTTTTTTTTAAGATCATTAATCTGATTTTATTGCCTATTTATCTAAGTAGGTATGTGATAAAATTTAAATTAAGAGGAATAGGAATTTTGTGGAGTCAATGTTAATGTACAATACTAATATTAATATTTATTACTAAGTGAAATAAAGAGTATTAGGGTATAAAAGGGTAGCCTGCATCTTTAATCTAATGTAACTTCTATTTTTTTTCTGCCAATTTAAAAATAGGTTCTCACCCAAAATATAGCAAGACGAAAAAGCACCAGCTCCAATAGTGGACTCAATGACTTCAAGTGCCAGAAACCATTCATAGGAATTGACAAAGGACCTCACCAGCCCCAACCATCCAGTGTTAAAAGCGTTCAAAGTTAGAGCGACGCGACGACCCCAGCGATCAGAAATATATCCGGTAATAGGTAATACGAGTAGAGTACCAATTGTACGGATAGAACCGATTTGGGAGCGTCTCCACTCATCGCAGGCCATGTCGAACTGGAATGTTTAAGTGGGATGGTTAATGTTTAAGCGTATGAATGTTTTCCCTCAAATTTCTGGAAAATTAATTGTCATATTGTAATGCTTTTTTTGATATATATATATATATACCAACTTAGGGAAAAGTTTGAGCTTCATAAAAATCGGCTAATGGGTTTTCAAATCTGGGTATCCACAGATCTTCAAAATAGTTTCTAAATTATTTTGAGTCTTTAGCGATGAGTGAAAAACGTCTTAAGACTATATTCCCTTTAACTACCTTACTTAAAAAAGCCCTTAAGCTTACCCTTAATGCTTGCTATATTTAAGAAATAAATATATCTTCGCCTTCCAAAATAATTTGAAAAGCTATAAACAAACAATTATTTACTATAGTTTTTTATAATTGCATTGGTATATGACTTTCGAATCAACTTACATCATACACTACACTATTAGTATTTTCATATACATAGCTCTGGCAAGGCACCGTCTGGGAGCGATCGAACCAAGCCGCTGGACATACATCAACGGGATTGGGAACCATTTGAGAACTATTTTGATATTTCTCACAAGCTTCGAAATTGTTTCCACTGGTTTGTGGAATTGCATTTAGGACCCAACTTGGAGCAAATTCGGGATTAGGGCCGTCACATTGTGGTATTAAACATCTGAAATATTTCGTTATATGTAATTAAAAAAATATAATTTTTGATGAAAAGTAGTAAATGATGAGCACATTCTAAAATTTACAGGCCAAATTATTGGAATCTGTGTTCATTCAAATATTAAAAGTTTCTTTTAAATTCTGGTAAGTCTCAATTCTAGAAAAATAACCTAATTCTTTTTGTCTAGATTTAATAGAAAGATATTAATATTCTTTCTCCGCTAATGTTTTTTGCTGATAATAGTTCAAATATATTATTTAATTTTGGACTTAAGTTGGATCTTTACAAAATACTTACGTAGGTATACATTTGTTAAATAACAATAAATTCTTATACGATAAAGATACTTTTATCTAAAGCCAAATTACCAATTACTGTCCCGACGATTGTACTTAACACCAAATAATAATATTTATAAGATATAGATAATCCAAACGTGGTCTTGAAAATTATCATTTATTTTACATTTTAATTCTTATTAAAAGAGGTATGCTACTTTTATTTATTAAGCACTGCAATGTCAAGCAAAATAAGCTCTAGATTGCATTAACATAACTTATCTACATGTGTTTAGCCATCAAAATAAATCTTATGGCTTTTTCTTAATATAAAATTGTCAAAGCGTTGGTCGTAATTTGTATAAACAGACACACAGACCCATCCAGTCCATCTAATTAACTTTCACTACAAAAACTCAAGTACTTAAAAAGATCTAAATCAGAAGCAAACTTTCTAAATATTAATTTTAAATTGTTTAATTTTACATACAATTCTAAGCCTTGTTATCTTTGAATTAGCTTGTTAATATTAATATTTTTACATACACTTCTTTCTTTACTACACATCTTCTTTTATATATGAACTAGCGGACGCGCGCAGCTTCGCTTGCGTATTAAGGGGTGAATTCTAAAAAAACACGAAAAATGTGTACAATTAAATATTTTTAAGAGTCTAAATTTCAAATTTTATAAAAATCGGTGGCGATTTAAAGATTTTTCCATACAAACTTTCAACCCCTTATTTGCACCCTTAGGGGGNAATTCTTATTAAAAGAGGTATGCTACTTTTATTTATTAAGCACTACAATGTCAAGCAAAATAAGCTCTAGATTTCATTAACATAACTTATCTACATGTGTTTAGCCATCAAAATAAATCTTATGACTTTTTCTTAATATAACATTGTCAAAGCGTTGGTCGTCATTTGTATAAACAGACTGCAGAAACGATTACTTTACACACACACATCCATCAAGTCCACCTAATTAATTTTCACTACAAAAACTCAAGTACTTAAAAAGATCTAAATCAGGAGCAAACTTTCTAAATATTAATTTTAAATTGTTTAATTTTACTTACAATTCTAAGCCTTGTTATCTTTTAATTAGCTTGTTAATAACAATATTTTTACATACTCTTCTTTCTTTACTACACATCTTCTTTTATATATGAATTGACTGGAGAAAATCTTACTAGACTTAGAAGTTATGCTAGTATATATGTATATGTAACTACTACTAACTATACTAATACTTAGAATATTTATTTCATTTATAACTTAATAAGTAATCTTCTTAAATTCATATTTCACTACGAATGCTTAAAAAATAATAAGAGTTTTTTTTATGTGATTGTTTGTTTAAGGGACAGAAAAATATTTTCAATAGATTGATTTTTTGAAATCGATCTTCTGACTTAGTGTAAATATTTATTTTACAATTTTGCAGACCGTCATGGTGCACGAGCACGCCACACACCGAGGGACAGTAAAAGCGACGATTGTGGGTTCGATTTCCACACGGAAATGTGAATTATCAGATATTTTCATTTCCTCGCTATGGTAACGAAGCAAAGCCTGGTACTGAGTTCCAGACATCCAAGCGCTCCATGATGACAAATTATATTATAAATAAAAAAAAGCTTTAAAAAAATACCTGGTCGGTATCCTAGCAGTAGTGAAGATATATTCACCGGCAGCGAAAGCTGAGAATATGACAGGGAACGCAGCCAAGAGGACCATAATAATTTGATATCTTCCCAATGAACCCACTTCATTTACTAGAATTTCATCTAAATCTATTTGTGGCGGCTGTTCATTTTGGCCAGACTCAAGCTTCTCTTCGTTAGACATTTTGAGACCTTAGTCTAATATTTGACACCCTCGTCTAGTCTAGACAAGTAGTTCGTGGTAATTGATACAAGGTCTAGCCGTATCGCCCGTCACAATCTTTTAATCAACATTTATTATTGAATAAACGAACGAAATATAAAAAAAATATCTAAGATAATTGTTTATATGTAATTTGGAATAATCTTATCGATTTTTCTGTATCTGTAACGTTAGCAGATCCTTTATCGACTCGAGACCTTTTAAGTAATCCTTATTTATTGTCCTTGTCTTTTTAGATGTCCATTTTATCAATAAAATTACACTTTATATTGATTATTAAAGTTCTACGTTCACGTGCAAACTAAATACCATATTTTTTTAAATGAACAAGTCAATGAGGAACGCTATTAATGTGTTATTAAATAATACTCGTTAAAAATATTGATATAGAATACAATTAACATAGCTGGTGCCTTGTGACATAATTATCTTACGCAATAATAAAAACAACTGTACGAAAATATATATACAGCACCTTTACCTTTAGTTTACTCGACAATTTGTCAATCAATTGAAAATCCCGTAAAATCGAAAATCCCGTTTTTTCCCGTTGCTGCAAGAATTTTGGGAAATTATCTCTAAGCGCTTCGCTATTTACACTCACATGTTAAGTTTCAGCTTTTTAAGTCTATGCATTGTTTGTTACAGCAGTGATTGACATGGACAGGACAAAGAGTTTTAAAATTTATTTCTTCTCACTTTAAATTATGTGTTCTGTTTTGTTCTTAGTTATTGTTAAATTATATAAACTACAAGGTAACTAATATATCAGTTAATTATTAAAATAAAAATCATAATAGGAAAAAAATATTATATTACTTTCATTCATTCAAAAACACAAAAAATAGGGAAAAAATCAATTAACATACAGACTCAATATAAATAATTTAACACTTTCATATTTACCAGTTTTACTATAAAATATGCTGTTAACTATAAATATTTAGTTACTGAAACTTGATAACGGATTGAATTAACGATGCAATAATATACCCATAACAATATATTATTGTTAAAAATATCTCATTAAAATTACGATTTGAAAATAAGTAATAATAGATCAATTTAACGTTAATTTAATAAAAGATCAATTTAACGGTAATTTAACGTTAATTTTATAAAATTAACGTTCATAAGTTGAAGTGCAAATTATCACATCCCACCAAATCACGAAACAAACTTGGTTGAACGCGCTAATCTTAGGAACTACGGGTTCGGATTGAAAAATGTTTTATTAGATAGAAGAGAAAAGCCATAGAACCTCCCGCATTAGAATATATTATAAGTCATATACAATTGTTATTTACGTATTTCCACGTATTTAATCTCACGAGTGAAGCCGCAAGTAAAAACCAGTATACAATAAAAATTATAAGGACAGATTCGAAATCACACTCATCGTGTTCATACATAACAAAATTAGAATTAACATACAAATAATATATTTTCATAGATATTACTTACGTTTTAGGCTTAATGAAAAATAAATTTATATTTTTGGAGTTTATAGTTTTAGTTCTCTATAATATTTCGATAAATAAAACCCTGGATATACAAATTATTATATTATTCTACTATTTAAAATCAATTTTTGGCACGTGTAGAGAACACGCTCGTTGCCTACCGCATACTATTCAGCGATAGACGTACAGCCACGTGTGTAAAATAAACATAAACACCACGCTATTCTCCCCTTTTTAAAATAAAAAAATATAATTATTAATTTATACATACATAAAAATAATTATATGGAATTAATTGAATTAATTATGGTCACCCTATCATTACTTTAAATATGAAACATACATTAAATGCGATATAAAACTCTGCTTACTTTGTTAATTGAATACCGATTTAGTTACGCATAATATGCAGATTTTACAAATTTGAGTGAATAGGGTTTTTGGTTTTTATAATAATTTAAGTTTATTATACACATTCAAATTAATTTTAAAATATTATATTAACAATATAGAATTACAATTATTATTTTTCCAGCTTCTCGGTACCAGAGTGAAGAAATAAAAATATTAATAAATAAGAAATCATTACCCCGAATGGGAATCGAACACACAACCGTCACTTGTGCCACGACGGCCTCTAATTAATAGATTAATTTAATATTCGTCAGTATCCCTGGGCTTTATTATTCCAAGTCGTGTTGCAATAGCGGCGACATTAGCCCGGACCTCCTCCTGCACGAGGTTGAAGGACATCGCGAGGAGTGCGATACCGAACAACAAGTACAGAGAACAGAGAGCTATAGAGTGCACAGCATCTGCTGCTTCCCCATACTGACCCTGGAATGGGGGAAAAAACACCTTACTTGTGCAAATGTTGAAAAAAATGTTATAAGAGTTAGAAGTAGAAACCGTCGTGGTGGAATGGAACAGCGTCTGATTGTCAGCGCATTAGCAGTGGGCTTGATTCCCACAGGGGTGAATAATGTTAAAATTATTTCCATTCCCCCGCTCTGGTAGATAGAGCGCAGCGTTAAGTTCCGTCAATCAATACACAATATATCGAAAGATCGTAAAAAGAAAGTGGGTAAGTACAGGTATTTTGAATATAGTCGTATTTCGTAAATATGGATTTAATAACCCGGTCTTACCTGAGCTGGTACAAAATCACCAAATCCTATAGTTGTTAGCGTTATAAAGCAGAAGTAAGCCGCATCTAAATAGGCCCATCCTTCCCATTGCTTGAATAGAAACGTCCCCGCTACGATATAAGACGCTACTAAAAACACGCATAGCCATATTGGTACTGGTTTTATCTGAAATAGTTTGTATACTTTTTTACCTTCTAGATAGCACAGAAATTCGCTGATTTTTAAAATTAATTTTACTCAAAATTCAAAAGAAATATCAGCTTCACGCTGTATTCCGCACACATAAGGGTAGGCAGAGGAAATCTAGTGTTAAGACACTCCGACAGGACCCTTGAGAAAAGTATGTGCGCAACAAATGGACGAATAACTCAATATCCCGCCAATTGATTTCAAAGATTCTTTTTTATTGGGAAGGATACACTTCAATAATAATTTTAAAAATCTTACTTCTTCTTTAGCTGGTGCTGCTTGTATTGCATATATGTCCGACTGACGAGAACCCCACGCTAAAAATAAAAAAATATATGCCTTTTGTATCTCAGCTTAGACCTCGCTAAGTGTAAAGTAAGTTGATCAATATAAAATAATTTAAGATATAGACGGAATATGTGATTATAAAAAAATATAACCTGATGGTCTTCCCCTTCTTAATGGCGGCGCTTCGTCGCTCCAGCCCTCTCTATCCGGAGACGGCGTCTAAATATTGTATAGGTTAAACATATAAGAAGCATGTATTTTATAGGAGTGTACTTTGGTAAATATAATCTTATAAAATTAGCAGACCAAAACGGAGATGGAGAGACGAGCTGGACCATTACAAGCCTGACTGGTGCTCAATAGCGCGCAATAGACCAGAGTGGAAGAAGTGGCCTTTGCCCAACAATGGGACAGTACAGGCGAGGGAAAAAAAAATCTTATAAAAATAAATATATAAAAATTTTTTTCCAGACAGCAAATATCTAATTGGAAAGATTATCTTCTAATGGATTAATATAATAATTTATATGTTGCAAATTAAGCTTTTTTAACAAAAAAATATGATAAAATAACAAAATAATGGAGTTTTTTTTGTACGAGTAATACATACATAGTACCGATGCGGTGGTCGTATTGTATCTTCTACAGTGTACAACCGTCTTAACCTCCTCCTGCCTCTCTCCCCTCCTTCCATAAACTCCCTTCTTTCCCCTCTCAATCCTCTCTCGTCGTCGTCTTCATATCTCCTCTCATGTTCGTAGGCGGCACTCTTGGCGCGTCGTCCGCTGCGGTACTCTATGTCTCTTTCAAAGTACTCTGATCTGCCGCGGTTATACCTACAATTAAGCATTTTTGCGCTTTATAAATAAATTGGTTATATTATTTTTCTTATACATCACGATAGGCAGAAAGAACTTATTTAGGACATTCCATTCTCAACGGGACGCTTTGTCTTTGGCCTGTAAACAGATTGTTTCTTTGGTTAGAACAGGAAAATAAAATATTTCATCCCTCTGAGTAGAAATCGAACCCTTAACCTTTACGGGTCCAGTCAAACACTGTATTCTATGTCACGATGGCCTCATGCTTTATTTTTATACCATATTTTAATTAACTACCACTACCTTCTATCATAACAAGGTTTAGTCCTCCTCGGTATATCAAATTCAAAATCATCATCTTCAGGATCGTATCCACGGTCTCTCGGCACGAACTCATTCTCCCTGCGTTTCCTCTCCCTTTCTTCCAAGACCTTCCTTTCTCTATAATTCTCATAGTCAACATCATGAAGGTCATGCATTTCATATATTTCTTGACCTTCGTCGAACTCAAAATATTTTTGATTATCAAAATCACGTCGAGGACCAAAATCTGGTTTAGTTTTCGCCGGTCTTGGTAAGGATTTACTTCGTATTTCCGGTTTGTAATTTTTTGTTTGATAATCTTCTAATTCTTTAAATGCTGCTTGTAAATCTTGTAACGGAAGTGAGATTTTGGGAAATTCTTCTGTTTAATAAATAACACACAAAGATTATTAGATTTAAAAATACAGCATTTTATTTTCCTTATTAAATGTTAAATAATACTTTACTTAACTCAAAATGTTTAAAATAAATATAGTTATAATCTTCAAAATAAAGATAAATTGTTATATTTTTATTGGCATATACAATCTGTGTAAAAGTAAACAATAACGCAATGTCAATTACATTACATATATTATTAATTTACCTTCTTCGTCATCGTACACTTCTCTTTCATATCTCACTGGAGAACGGTCTTCTGTTTCAAATTCTCTGGGTCCTAGAATTACAATGTGAACATACCCCTATAGAAAAATTTAGCAATTTGCAAGTTTTGTATTTAAATGTATATTTTTCAATTATTAAACGTTACTTGGTTTTTGTATATAAAAAACAAAAGATAAACAAAAAGTTATACGAGTATGATGATATAAGTAAAAATAAATAGCCTACCAAAGGGCCTAGCAGGTGCAGGCGGCTGCGAGCGCGTCCGCGGCCCTAGCACCGTGGTGGGCCGTCCCCGGCGCGGGCGTGCACTGCTGTAGCCACTGTCACGATACCTAACAATAAAAATAAGCTTTGAACGTCCCTGTAACTTGTTAAACCTGTTTATTTTCTAAAAATCAAGACTAATTTAAATTAATTTTTGGCTTCACGCTTACTGTATATAGCAGAGTAGAAAGGGAACCTTTACCTAGTGTTAAGACACTCCGTCACCCTCTTGGTACTCAATTTATTGAGACTCAATTCGCAATGAGTAGGGTGGTGGAATTTACTCTTTTGTGTCCATTAATATAACTATTTTTTATATTAATGGACACAAAAGAGCAAAAAAAAATGATCAATCGGGTGCAAAATTATTAAAAGTAAGAAAAATCCATGACTCGTCTACTGTACTGTACTAACAAACCTGCAGTCTGTATCCGAATGAGATCTTTCAAGAGGCTTTCGTCGTCGAGTCGAGCCTCGAGCACTTCCAGCGCGAGCTGATCGTCTATAAGAAGAGAAGATAAAATATTTTTTGGTTGTTATTGATCATTTGTATAGTATAATTGATCAATATTGGTATGGACTAAATTGTCTCACGACATACTAAAATTACTCAAGTTTGCATTTAACTTTATATGATCAAATTTATTTATTTCATTTCTTCGAGTGGCGATCGAACCCAGAACCAGTCGCGTTTACAGGCACACTTGGTGCCCCTGCGCTACGATGGCTAGGTAAATATTATGATTTATTATTTTATTAGAAGATTGAACTAGAACTGTAGAACTAACCTTATAGATCTGTGACTTGGTTTCGGAGGTCTCGTACACACATAACAACATACGCGCCAATATAAAAATCTGGAAAAAATGTATAAATATATATTTTTTTAACATCACGCTCTGTCATAAACAAATGGCAGGGAGAAAGAGGCAACTTGCCTTCTCCATTTTTCGCCAAGTTTTTCAAGGGTTTTTGAGTGGCGTAACTCAACGTCGCATTTTGCTACCGATCGAACGAACAATCGAACCCACAATCGTCGCGTTTACGTCGCATGCTTGCGACACGCCCTTGCGCCACGACGCGACGACCTTATTATAATTTACAACATAATTTCACTCATTTATGTAGTATTGAATAATATTTTATAAAGTACAAACGCCTTTAAAATTATTTATAGCAAAGTTACTTAACCATAAATTGTAGAGTTAATTCTGTGTAATGTAGAATATTAAGCGGAACAAAACATTTAAGAACAGATATTATAAGGAGGAAGGCTCCATCATAGCGTCTAAACGAGGAGGTTATGGGTTCAATTCCCACTAGACAAGACTAAGTGCGACGTTCGATTTAGCCACCTAAGAGTAAATGTCTCAAAAACTAAGCGAAAAGCGGTCCTAACACTAGGTTCCCTCTGCCTATCCTGCTTCTTGCAGAATACATCGTGAGGCTAATACAAAGTATAAAATAATAGTAAAAGATATTTTATTATATATACCTAAACGAAGAAGCCATAACATCCCCTATATTGGAGAGGCAGAGCAGCATGAGCGGAATGCCGAGGATCGCGTAGAAAATCGTCACTACTTTACCCGTTTGTGTCTTTGGCGCTATGTGGCCGTAACCTGGAACAGATAAATAAATTTATCGCATATTTAGAAACAATATCGTCTTTAATGCTTATTATCATAATTTAATAATAATAATTTATTATTAGCAATGATTATTAAATAATATTAATTTATTATAACAGCATGTAAAGGCGATGGTACTGGGTTTGATTCTCATTCGGTGCAATGAATTATTCCAATTTCCTCTAGTAACNAATTTATTTATTTCATTTCCTCGAGTGGTGGTTTACAGGCACACTTGCACAGGCAAGCACAGGTTTTAGTGCTCTTGCGCGACGATGGCTAGGTAGACATTGTGATTTATTATTTTATTAGAAGATTGAACTAGAACCTTATAGATCTGTGACTTGGTTTCGGAGGTCTCGTACACACGTAACAACATACGCGCCAATATAAAAACCTGGAAAAAAAATATAAATATATATATTTTTAGCATCACTATCTGTCCTAAATGCAGCCTATGCAGAGGGAAACAGGCAATATGCCTTCTCCACTTTTCGCTGAGTGGCGTAACTCAACGTCGCACTTTGCTACGTAAAACGGAGCGAGGAAATAAAGATTAAATATTTATTCATTTCCCGATCGAACGAACAATCGAACCCACAATCGTCGCGTTTACGTCGCATGCTTGTGCCCTTGCGCCACGACGGCCTCATTATAATTTACAACATAATTTCACTCATTTATATTTATGTAGTATTGAAGAATATTTTATAAAGTACAAACGCCTTTAAAATTATTTATAGCAAAGTTACTTAACCATAAATTGTAGAGTTAATTCTGTGTAATGTAGAATATTACGCGGAACAAAAAATTTAAGAACAGATGTTATAAGGAGGAAGGCTCCATCATAGCGTCTAAACGAGGAGGTTATGGGTTCAATTCCCACTAGCCATTTAACAGGAAATGTCTCGAAAACTAAACAAAAAGCGGTCCTAGGTCCACTAGGTTCCCTCTGTCTATATGTCTCTGCCTGCCTGCTATATGCGGGATATATCGTGGGGCTAATACAAGATATAAAATAATAATAAAAGTTAATTTATATATACCTAAACGAAGAAGCCATAACATCCCCTATATTGGAGAGGCAGAGCAGCATGAGCGGAATACCGAGGATCGCGTAGAAAATAGTCACTACTTTACCCGTTTGTGTCTTTGGCGCTATGTGGCCGTAGCCTGGAACAGATAAATAAATTTATCGCATATTTAGAAACAATATCGTCTTTAATGCTTATTATCATAATTTAATAATAATAATTTATTATTAGCAATGATTATTAAATAATATTAATTTATTATAACAGCATGTAAAGGCGATGGTACTGGGTTTGATTCTCATTCGGTGCAATGAATTATTCCAATTTCCTCTAGTAACTAGACAAACGTACCATCTTGAAAATTGGAAATGGAGTGTCTTAACACTACATTCCTTCTATTAGGCGGGAAAAAGCTTTTTTTTTCACTATTTAGTTATATATTTTAGTATATTAATCCGCTTGCTCGATCACAGTTTTGAACATTCACAATAAACTCTTATCAAGGTCAAGGTCAAGTTAACTTTCATATAAGTTTTCGTATCACAAAAAACAACTCTATCAATAGTAATCTTAAATATAGGGCATTGTGTTATAATGTTTACTTATTTCTTCATTTACAATAACAGCATCGGTGGTTCAGTGGTAGAATGCTCGCCTGCCACGCGGGCGGCCCGGGTTCGATTCCCGGCCGATGCAATATTACTTTTTTGCTTTTTATTTTTTTATTATTACTTTTAGTTCATTTTTATATGAACATATAATAGTAATATATTAAATTAACAATTGTGTAAAAACCAATTTTAAGTTATGGCGTTATATCCTATACTCTTTTTCAGTACTCACTATGTTAAAAATTATAAATCTAAAACAATTTGATGTATTTTTTGTTAGTTTTGTATACTGTAACTTCTAATCATGTATTCTTATCTGTAAAATTAAAAACAAATCAACTTCGTCCAACCCAACACCGTATCGTGTTACTAAAACAATAAAATGAAAATAATTCACTCCCCCAAATGGGAATTGAACCTATAAACATCGCGATTGCCTAATCCGGTGTGCCATGATATCTCTTTAACATTACATGCTAAATATAGACTAAAGAAATATAAATAATTTTGAAAATACCCGTCTTTCGCCACATTACGTATTGAATGGTGGTACGTAATAAAAACATTGGATTATACGACAATATTTAAAAACATGCATAATATACTTACATAATTAAAAATACATTTAAATACAAAAACATGATTTAATTTCCGTCAAAACCAACGGATATCGACGAGGTCGACAACTATAATTGACTAAATCACAAAAAAAACAAACAATATTAGGAACAATTCATTATCATTATAATATTGCCTTTATTCGTGAAATGTAGAGTCCATATTGGTAGAGCAAGTGAAAGATTATTATTATTATAATAATAGTTATAATATTTATTCACTTAGCCTTTGATTTATAATGATAGCCTATTCACGATGGGGTTTTCCTAAATATTTGCAATTGAAATCAAGGAGAATCTCGAATGTAATGGTTAAGTTCGAAATTAAACCACTTTTTTTGTTATTAGTTAAGATAAAGGTCTTATCTTGATGCTATTATTATAAAAATTTTATTAAAATTAACTTAACACATCTTTTCATAATATATCTATGAAAAAAATGAAATATTATTATAATAACTAATTTATAATAATATTTCATTTCTTATTTTGGGGTAAAAAATATAGATGCATAGTAATAGATAAAATAATTAACTCAATCACGCAACCAACAGTCAACAGACTACTTATAAAGCGCGGGAAAATAGGAGCTGTCATTTTTTTATTTTTTCTGTATAACAGGAATTTAACCCTAAGGTTACAATAACATAAATCCTTTTCACATAAAATGTAATCAATTATGTATTTAATACAACCATTTTTAATACGTAAAATATTTAAAAGAGTAATTTAAAGTTTCTTTAAATACAAATATGTGGGTCACTTGTAGTAGACCTTAGGGCTTTCCCAGTCGTAATTGCGTTGGTTTGGTGCAAGTGGCCTTCGCTTGACTGACTGTGGAGTTTTGAAACTCGCTAACTTTATGCGCCCGATTATATCTGTATACAATTTTAATTACGATTAATCAAATAAAAGTGAATCTCACAGTGTTGGAATAGCAAATGTAAGTATTTTTATATGTATAATGATTATAACAATAATATAGGGTATAAAAATAATATTATATTTTAGAAGGAGGAAATCTGTTTTCCATACATTGCGTGTTGACTGGCGAAGCTGAACGCCGAAGCTTCTTCTTCCCGATTCGATTACCAAACTTTGCCTTAACGGCGAGAAACTTTAGCTTCAATATTATAATATATATTTTGTGATTTTAAAATAATAAAAAATATACTGGTTCAATTAGATTAACCAGCTAATATTCATTGCTATCATATTCGTCTTTTATGGTAAGTTGTCTCGCAACATTGCTTAACTGTGCCCTTCTCGTGTGAAGGGCGATCCACTTGTCGTTTTTGATAGTTTTGTAATCATTGACCCAACAGTTATTTATTTGAAAATATTAAATAAATTATTTTTATAACTCGACTAAGGTTTATAACTTTTAAAAAGTTGTGAACTCTACTTTCATACTCGTCTGAGTTCAAATTTAATCGGTAAAAAATCTTGACAAAATATTATTTGTGAGTACCTTGTACTGCGTGACTTTTATTGACGAATATGTTTACTCAACTCTTATATTATTATTAATATAAGATTTATTAATTAGTAATAGTGTTACGACTCTCAGTTTTCTGCACTACGTGTTTGATGGTCATAAGTTTTGGTGTGGAACCAGATCGAGAATAGAAAAAGATTAAAAAAAACATAGAGTTATCCCTTCGAGAAATGAACCATAACTGCCAAGTGTAGGTCACTCACTCTCCTGCTCTTTCCAGCGTCGTTTATGGGCCCTATTTCTTAAGAAGCATGTCATAATTACAACATTGTGACGTATTTAGGTTTAAGAGCAAACCTTAAACAATATTAACTAAAGAAACTGTGTGGACCGCAAACGAAATGCTTTAACGATTACGTATACTTAAGCAACAGTAGTTTAGTGCTAAAGTTAGGACATGAATACTCTCTATAGGTACTGCACGGAGGTGCAAGTTTTTCATTGCTTTTATAAAAATGTCTTATAGAAAAAAAAAATATATATATTTTTTATTCTTCTTTTTTATGCTTCACGCCACCTAGTATCCCACACATACTAGGGAACCTTTTCCTTCTCCGTTCCCCATTTTCCGCCGAATTCTGAAGGCATTGTACGTTGAATGGTGGAATGCCGCGTTACCAGAGCCTCGTTACCGGAGAAAGAAATGAAAATATTAAATATTTCCTTCCTACGAATGGAAATCGAAGCCACAACCTTACTACCAAAATTTTATTATTTTTTTTTAATTTAGTTAATAAAATAAATAAAAAAAAAGAAATAACAAATAAATCAATAAATCCTAATAGCGTGCAAACAAAACTAGTACAAATGATCTAGTTTATAACAAATGAGCGTTACAAATAAAAAGCTTGCTCCATAGGTTCGTGTACTATTGCCTCGCAAGAGTTGGGTCCGGCTGAAGTCAGTCAGTTACATAACAGAGCGGCTCTGGGGCGCGCGCTTAGTGCCTACTAAATATTTGTTAATTAATATTATTTATTATTTAATTTTTTTGGTTATGTGCTTAGTTCGTTGTTTTTTAATAACATGTATCTAGGTATGTATTTTAATTTTGTTGTATTTTAATTTCTTGCATTACATCGCAGGCAAAGAATATTGAATTAATATATTTTTCAAATATTTGGCGTTTTTTTTAAATATATTTTATTTCTCATATAACATTAAATATTTACGACATTTTACGGTGCCACCTGATCATAGTCGTTGGAAGCTACATTTATATTTCACTAAACTTACGTTATAATATCTTTTGTTTTTTTTATTTATTAATAAATTTTCGTTGTATTTTTTACTAATATTCTATTTTTACAGTACTGTGATTAAAATAACAAAATCATAAATTTTTAATGGACTTTCCTTTAATTAATTATTGTCCACAAATTTATGTAACAAGCACGATGTTAAAGTCCCATACACAATGTTTCAGCAATTGGGCGGAAAGTAAATAACGGAGTATCTTAACACTAGGTCTCCTCTCTCTACCTATCCTGCTACATACTAAATACTGTATTCCACAGCTAAAAAAAATCAAAACATATACGATTCCAAATTGGGACCTTCAAAAAATTATCATGGGAATGATATCTATTTATGGTAGTGATTAAAATGTTAATTTTTCGCACAATTCGAGGAAGCTGCCTTGACATACTAACGAAAAGACATAAGTATAGCTTTATACTGACATCTGACAAACTTCGTTTCCAAGGCTTTTTTAAACAACATAATATTATCCTTATATTAACTGTTGAGAAACCTCCGCCCGCCCACGATTTAATATAACGTTATATGTTGATTCCCTTTCTTGGAATAGATAGATATCATTAGTAATATACTCTGTGATAAGTTTTTAATATATTCTCTAGTTTTTACAATTAATTTTCATTATAACTAAAACTATTTCTTTAGAAATTCTTGTTAAATATTCTATTAATTATTAAATTCTGTATAAATATAGGCAACTTACGTATGTACATATTGCTGAAATGTCAACACAGCCATGTTATAGGATAACCACTGTTAGAATGTAATGTTTTTTTAAATTTTGGCACAAGCTCCGTTACCGTATTTATATTTCTTTCTTTTATTAATCAACTAACGGCCTATTCGCGGCTTCGCCTGCTTACTATATACAAAACTTTTATTATGCTGCAGTTGTCAAATTTAAATCTTGATTCAACATTAAATTAACCCAATACATATTTATACTATAAGTGCAATAGTAAGGAAATAACCATAATTAATTCCAAATCAAAACCTCGATGATTCATCAATGACTTATCAAGTACTTTAGTTCTAATTGTAGGGTTGTTATTGTTCTACGAGACAATGCCGTGATGTCACTGCAACTAATCGTAGGTGAGGGATAGCTCACGTGTTCGCATGTCGCGGGAAATAAAACTGTACTTATATATGACCTTAGTGATATAAATCTACTGAGGACTTATCCGATATGCCATTAGTTACTTCCTCTATTATCTTTGTTTAAGATTAGAAAAAGTAGAGTTAGTCTTTATTGAAGGAGATCTCTCTAAAACGTTTTGAAATTTTTTTATTGAAGTTGTGTTTTATGAAAATCAACATACAACTAATTAGGAATAAAAATTATATTAAATACTACTTAAATTTTAACTTTTAAACTGTTGTAGATATCTTTTTTTTGCCTTCTACCGTATAACGCGGAAAGGACGGAAGGCAGAGAGAATCTAGTATAATCTAGTATAAGACACTTCGTTCTTCACGCATAACTCAAATTTCGAGACCTTGAGAGTTGAACGGTGGAAGTACCTGCGCTTTGTCTCTTACCATAGCGACAAAATAAAAATAATTATTCCTTAGAGTGGAAATCGAATCCTCAACTGTCGCGTTTATAACCACACGCTGCTGTCCTGGTATTTTAGACACATATCATATATTTTATCGTAGACATGGTATTTTTCCGCAGAAAGAATCCTTTTATGGCTGTTGGTGGCGACATGCGCGTGCGCAGAGCGTTGGAGCTGGCCAGACGACTCTGTCGGAGAAGACAGTGTACGCATTGACAGTAAATTACACTTCGGTGACCCGGACACGCAAAGGACTAGTAAAAGGTTTTTTAAATTACATTTTCACCAATCCACACATTTTCCAGCATAGCAGGGTATTTACAGAGGACTTAATGTTAATACACTCCGTTTCCTACTTTGCGCATAATTTTTGAAAGGTTGCGTATTAAGTAGCGGAACTGAACGCCGCGATTTTTCTACCATCTAAAGTTGAGATTATTTTCTCTCACTGTTCGTTTTGTATATTAAGTTATTTTGTGAAACCACTGATATATACATAAAATATTACATATCAAATTTAATGAAAAAAAATATGAATTATAACAATCATAGCTTAAAATGCGATCTTTAAAACGTCAGTCAGTCGTAATTTGGGAATTATTGAGCCAATACATCTAAATAATTATACGAGTACAACGTCCTAATTATACCATTACACGTACGAGTAAATACAAGTGATGCAATAGTTTTAATTTATAATAGTAGCTATATGTATCGTGTTTTGTAATAATCTTGGCACATACATAATAGAAGCTGTAGTGGCGCGGAAGGTGTAAACGTGGTGGTTGCAGGTTCGTTCCTGTTCGGGGGAATGATTATATTTAAATTAGATCCATTCAAAATGGCGTTTCGCTACATGCATTGTGATAGCGAAATTATCGAAATATGGCAAAGGGTGGAGAACGGAGTGTCTCGACACTAAGCTGTGTCTGCGTCCCTGTCATATCATCTAGCTATAGCGTCAGGTTCATGTCTAAATTGTTTACATCGGAGTAGTTAGCCCTCCTGCACCAGAACCGAACACAAAAACACGCAACTCTAATTAATTTATGAGATTTAAATAAATAACATATTTATTTATTCAAAGAAAATTGGCTTGACCTCTTAACTCTATCAGTCTAAGATGCGGCAGTTCGAGGTCACTCAAACAATTAAACACATGAACGGTTTTACAATAATTAAGTTTGCACATCGCCCGTGCCGGTCCAGCGCGCGCGCCTTGGCCGACATCCCTATAGCACATATTGTTTTCTTATTACAATGCTATATTATCATTATCCCACAATCTCTGTTTGTGAAATACGATACTGTTTACGTCACTGAAGTTAATTTGCTAGTTATGAAATGTATTACATTCTTTCATTCTTTATACTTTTGTGCGCGTTTCACTTGTTTTAGACTTAATAAAAATAAATTGATTAAAAAAATATTTTAAATATCGCTAGGTACCTATAGGTATATTGTTCGCGTTCCCTCCAGAAATGCGCTGATATTTCAAAAGCTATTGAACTAATTTGGATGAAACTTCAAGTGTTCTCTAATATGGTACAAAATTCATTTAAATTAGAAAAAAATATCTTGTTATGAGTTTTAGTTTCCGAGAAAACTTTAGATACACATACATACAAACGTACATACACTTAGGAAATTCAAATAAAACGTCATGCTCAAATATTATCCAACCCTATGTATGAAATTAAACACACAATAGGCAAAGTTATGACAAATATGTAATATAGACTCGATCGTTTTTTTTACGATAAAAATATTAATAATAATAAATTGATTTTTAAATATGTTTGTCATTAAATTGTAATTATTGAATCGGCATGATCTAGATCTGATTTACATATTAAAGCCCAAATCTGAAATAGGTTAAGAAGATTCATTACACGAACTCCAACCAAAGGTGCAATTACATTATAAATAGAATGTTGGTTGATTAAATCGAGGGAATTCCACGACCGTTACACTTGGAATCATTTACGCAAGGAAATGTTGCTAGTCCGACTGATGATTGTCGTAACTCTAGTCTAGTATGAACATTTTATATGTGCTAAAAAAATTGTTGAGACCAGTCGTGGCGCAGGGGTAAGCGTGCGTTTGTAAAGGCAACAAGTTATATGTTAGATTCCCACTCGGAGAAATGATATATTTTATATTTTTATTTCCTCGGTAATGAGGCAATCCGCGGCGTTGAGTTCCGCCATTAAATTTTTAGTTGTATGCAGTATGGTTTTTGTTTCTTAATAATTTTAAATATCCAAAATATACACTTTTTAAGAAATTCTGTCATTAAATAATTTAATTGGTCGCGTTTTATTCATTTTCTATTAATTCTAAAAATAATACTTGATTCTATTTGAGTTTAATTTTTTTGTTTATATTAGAGTATCAGTTGTAACATTGACCACAGACCGTATTGCGGTGATGAATAGATTGCCCCACATTCTATTATGTAAACACTTACTCTCGCTTACGCTAATAATATTGATATTGAAATCAGGAACTTACTATTGCGTTGCTTATTTTTTGTAGTTTTGATCGAACAGAATTAATATCTTTATATTTTGACATTGTATTCCGTAAAAAAGGTTACGGAGGGAACCTAGTTTTAATTTTAAGACATTTCGTTGCCCACGCACCGCTCAATTTTCGAGATCTATAAGTGGTCTCATTACCAGAAGGAGGAAAGCACAATAATTTATTTCTCCGATTGGAAATCGAACCCACAACTGTCATGTTTACCACTGTGCCACGACGACGGCCTCTCTTTATCTCTGAATGAATATATGAATTCAAAGTTAAAAAGCCTAGTGCCTGAATGTTCCATTCTCCACTATTCTTCGTGTTAATAACAAAATAATTTGTTATTTAACGTGTTAATAACAAAACAATTTTAAATACAATATTTCTCCTGAATAGAAGTGGAACCCACAATCATCTGTAAAGACAATGATAACAACCTGATGAATGCCTCACAGTACAAAGATAATGTCATTCCTTGTCACTTTCATGTCACTTTCCTTTAGTAAATAAAATCTCTATATTAAGCATAAAAAAAGAGTTACTGGATCTTTAAGTCAATTTAATTCTGTTCCCAAATATTACTGACTAAGTTCATATATATTACAGAAACAGCAATATCCAACAAGATGAATTCCCCTTCCAAGAGGCGACAGACACGCAAGGCTTCTACAACCGGCCGGCGGACGGGGGCCGCTATCCAATGAGAGTCGAGCCCGGATTCAACCAGGGAATACGGATAAACGGACAGACTGTGTTTTTGAATGGATATGATAGGTTTGTGATAAGTTTAGAATAGAAAGTTTAGTTTAGAATATAAATATAATTAATTGGACTTTTATGTATTTTTAATATTTTTTAGTATTTTTATTTATACTCTAAAAATACAATATGCATTAATAACAATGTAAATACAATTTGAATATTATTGCGAACATATTATTTAAATTGAATGAATATAAATTTCAGGAATCAAGAATCAGATGGTACACTAGATTCGCTGCAACACTGTAAATGTGTGTCCCGCCCAGATTGCCAGGTTCAGAACGATTATCGAGTAAGTACTTATTTTAGCTTAACTCTACCGAGAGAAACAAATAAGCAAATGTCTAAGAAATTTCGCTCTTAACTACAACCCCTTCGCCCTCTTCGAGACATTGTATGCTATGTGGCGGATCTCAACGCCGCGATTTATCGTGCCAAATTAGAGAAAGGAGAATTATTATATTGATATTTACTTTCAAGGAATCACAACCATCTTTTTTACTTTTAACAACTGTCCCACCACTGACGTGGCATAATAACTCTCATATGTAACTTACTGACTTTAAGCTTACTTATTTGAAATTTTAGAACGCATGTGGCACGAATCAATACTTATGCTGCTATAATCAACCCAGACAGCAAAACAGATATCCTTCAGGTTTGACCATTTTTTACTTTAAACATTTCAATCTTTAAAACCACACAAAAAAACACAGATAATTAAAACATTTTTTTCTAAATCAAATAAGCTTTGTTAATTTATTTTTCAGAATATTTGAATGAAATAGACAATGAACGACCCATGATATATCCCAATATACCAAATGTTGGAGTATTTCCGCCACAAAATAATATCAATAAAGGAATATTTAAGCCGAATCAAGGAAATGAACCAGGTATTTTGGTTGGACCTGAAGGACCTACTGGCAGTATAGGCCCACAAAACAATCAAGTACTGGTCGGCCCCGGCGGGCCCACTGGCATCATTGGACCTCAAAACTTAAACAAAAATGTTGGCAATAAAAATATTTTGGTAGGTCCTAATGGGCCGACTGGTGACATAGGGCCCAGTGAAACCGCTCAAAGAGGAGTACTGGTAGGGCCAGGAGGTCCCACAGGCATCATTGGTCCAGCATTCAATCGACCAGTCTTAGTTGGTCCCGGCGGCCCAACTGGTATAATAGGACCACGTCGCCCGGGCCAAGGAGTCTTAGTTGGTCCTGGGCGACCCACTGGTATAATAGGTCCCGCTGGATTCAACCGGCCTAGCTCACAGCGTCCAGTTCTAGTGGGTCCTGGAGGTCCAACAGGAATCATAGGCCCAGGCAGACAAATCCTTGTCGGTCCTGGAGGCCCCACAGGTCAGATTGGACCCAGAAATTATTTCTTCTGAGTGTTTTACTGTGATAACTAATAAACTAATTTACTTTATCGGCAATGAATGTCCGCCACGTGTGTGTTTATGTTTAACCGAGAGCTCGTTGTGATTGCATTAGAGTGTAAATATTTTGGTAGATCTAACGAATGCGCTACGTGCTAACGCCATAAACTGCGGCTTTGATCCACTTGTGTGTATAGCTGTGGAAAATGTGTAAATTTATAGAATTATATGTATATATATAGATATATATGTATATAATATAGTCAAACTCATATTTGAATACTTCTTGTACCATTACAGGCTGTCTTCATCATAAGAACAATCGAACAAAATGCAGAAAACTATGACAATTTTATCCGCCATTTTAATCAGAATTTTTAATGTAAAAATATGCTATAAAAATGTGTAAAATGTATATTTTTGTTATTTCTTGTGTCCTCGAGTTCGAGCTGCTGGCCTCAATAACGGCAGTGGATATAAAAAAATGACGTATAGAGCGATTGGCGCGCCGCCAACGCCGCCTTCATATATCGTAATGGGCATGAATAACTCAAACTGTAAATTTTTTTAATCCAATATTTAATTTAACGTCAAACATTACCAAATAATGATTCTGGCTTAATGTTAGTTTTAACATTTTATATATGTTTTTGCCGAATAATGTTCGCCTACTAATGTTTTAGTTTTTATTCAATTTCAATAAAGTTCTGTGTAAGTTTAAATACGAACTAAAACGGTTTTTTTATTAATATAAATTATATTTATAGTTATATAAAGTATGTTAGTTTTATTCAAATTCTTAGAATTCGCGGCGTTGAGTTCCGCCACTCAATATGCAATGTCTCCGAAATTCGCCACAAAATCAGGAACGGAGTGTTTTAACACTAGGTTCATCTACTTTCTTTTTTAAATACTTGTACAAAGAAACAAATGACGAATGAATATTTAGAAAAATAGAGACGATAGAATAATACATAGTCTTAGAACTCTTTCTTATAACAAAGAATATTTTAACATACTCAAAGACGTCAATTAGAATTTAAATGAACTTAAATTTATACATAGAACGTAATACAATCCTAGCAGTAATTTAATGACTGGTACAATCTACATACATACCAATAGTTGTTATAACGATGATAGAGTAGAATAGCGCCCCAGTAAAGGTCCACTGTATGTGGTCGGTGCTCTCCACGCCATCCCAGCCACGGACTTTCATTTCTAACAAGATTGCGTTTTCGAAATCCTGTAAATATATTATATTAATTTAAAAAAAAACATGTTTTATATAAGATCTGGCTTTATTTGCGATTGAGTTACATTATTTTAAGTAAAAAATAAATATATATATATATATATTTTTATAATATGTTAATTTTGCTGATTCGCTGTCGTGTATGTACTATACGTCCAAACTAAGCAACTTCCCTGACATCAAATCCTTTATATTTGTTTAAACATATTTACGCTGTATCCCTCACGTAGTAGGATACTCAGGGAACCTAGGATAAAAATACTCCCTTTGCCAACTTCGGCAGAGTTGAGTGGTGTATTGTGCTTTGACTTGTTGGCAGAGCGAGGAAATGAAAATAATTAATTTCCTCGAATGGAAATCGAATCCACTATCGTTGCGTTTACAGTCAGACACTGTGCTGGTATATTTTTTCACACTATGTCTTGAAACATGTATCCACATACTTTCAGCATATCCACAACTTCAGCGGTCCAGTTGGTCTGGTTGAGATAAGACACACGGTTGGTCATCAGCCAGATGCTCTGCGTCGTGTTGCTGCGGATCTGGGATATGTTCATTTTTACCTACAATTTAATTAAATGTAATAAATATTAATAAATTAAACTTATATTAATAAATAACACTTCACTTCACACTTCATTCAAGTCCTACAAAATGTAGAGTGGGGTGCCATAAACAAAAAGATTTAAAGATAATCCCTAAATATTGAAGTTAGTCGTGACGTATAGATTGTGAGTTCAATCACTCGAAGAAATGAAAATTTAATATTTTAATTTCCTCTGCGTTTTCACACAATAGGTAGGTTCCCAGTATCTCTCTGTCTACTGTGTTATGTGCAGAATACAGAATGAAATTACAAAAAAATAATACTAAATATATTTTTGGCTATTGTCAGATTTTGATAAGGTCTATTTATCCAATTTTAAAAAATACTTATACTTTAAAACAATAATAACAAATCTTAATCGTAACTTGGCAAAAGTTGTTTTAATCAAATCGATAATACTTGTCCATAAATACTAATAAAGTAATAATAATAAAATACGGTCTTTTATCATTAAAAAAAAAATTCTAATAAGCCTTATTACCTCTCTTTCATGTTGAGCCTCTAGTTTTTCGAAGGTGACAGCTCCCAGGATGCAGTACGCCACCACCAGACTTATCATGACAAAGTGTGAGAACACCACCGAGCACAACTTCCACGTATAATACAGGACCTAAATGTAAATTGCGATATTTTATACCTTTACCCAAAAATCGTTATCACTGAGAATAAAAATTCCATCCACTAATAACAATATTTAGAAGTAGTTTAATTACAATAATTCATTTAAAATAAAGATGCTCCCCCGGATCGACGCGACGTATCAATCACCCATCTAGACCAGTTTTTATTTCTCCATTATTTTAAAAAACGTCTTAAATTATTTTATAACATATTTAAAAATGTTTGCATTATATTTAACATATATTATAGTTAATATAATTAAAAACAATAAAATTTAAAAAATAACCTTAGCGCACTTGCTCGGCGGCGGAGGAGGGTACTCCACGCGCTCTATACGCGTCTCCCGACGAGACATTTTTCATTAATATCTGTTTTTCATAAATTATTATATATTAATTAAGGTACATTTTAAGCACAAATTTCCTTCTATTGGAGAAGCACTGTATATTTTTATCGTCTATTAGCACCATACCACAGGTAAGATAACTCTATCCTTTCACTTAGAAAGACTATGGGGTCAATCTATCACTATGTATATCACTTCATATTACCTAAATTTCTTTACATAAAGAGAAAAAAAACACTCATTTATATACATATATTATTTAAGTAGTATTTAATAATAACTACTTTATTTACAGAATTTTAATTATAATAAAACTACATATTATAAATATATATATGCGTATTTTTGTTGTAAGGCGGGCGGGCGGCGCGTGCTACACCCGCTAGAGACTGCGTTATATCGGGACTTTATGATACACAACTTCCCTCTTACATGAAATTTAGGTTTTGCTCTCGCAATATGTTCTATTTATAAGATTTATCGGTTCATTGCGAAATTCTAAATCTGTCAATCAAATTCGTATATAAATGTAAAATGAAGGCGATTTTTCATGTATAGTACATGAGTGTGTGTGTCTAGTTTTTAGTCAATTGGATAGAGTTTAATAAATTTTTGATACTGTATGTATTAGAGATGTAAAAATAAACTAATCAATTTTTTCGATATATCTTTACGTGTCCACCAAATTTCAAATTTACAATTTAAAGCAAATTATTTATTCTAATTCTTACTACTATTTTTTTAGGAATGGTAATTATACTTTCAAAGACAAAATATAGTGGATGTTTGAAAAACATATAATTGGGAATTATGTACTTATGGTCGTTTATGTTTATGTTTGTCGTTAATCTTTGATTAAATATAGCAAATTTAGAAATCAAAATTATGAAAAAAAATAAAAAACAGGCTTAATTAAAAATAAAGTACTTATATTTATTTAATATCACTCGCACCATCATCGGGCAACATGGATGTTTAAACAGCTTCATAACAAACTATTGTAAATTTGTTAATTATAGTACATCTAATATAATATTACCTATTTCTATTTTGTCACAATAAAAACTGCCGTACTCTATTTATATAATTTAAATAACATATCTATATTATCTTTTAAAATAATAAACATTTTATTACGTAATTATTACCATAAAATTATAATATAATAAACATATATTAAAATTATGATAGAATTTTATAATTATATTTATAATAGTATCTAAATAAATATCTGTATGTCAGAAACCAATAAGAAAGTAGACTATTTTAATTTAAATAAAATATTCTATTCTTATTCTTTCTTCTCATATATATAATTTTATAAAAGTTTACAAGCAATACAAATAACATAAAGTTTTACTATATAATTAAAATAATGCAAATTTTAGAGAACACTCTGTATATCACAATTACTTAAAATTATCCTAATAAAATAATTAAAATAAATTACAGCTATTCTAGTTATTATCAAAACCTAGAGGTGGCTTGTGCAGGGCCGTTGCTCTGTTCATTAGATTTTGTACTTTTTTTTTGAGTTGCGATGCTTTCTGCCTCTTTGATGGTGTCAGGGAGACGTGTGTTTAATGTCTCAGGTGTGGTCAGCATCAGTCCACCAGCAATTAGAGCCGTAGCACCGAATAAGACTGATGGCAGCCATTCAATGTAGATAGCCTATGAAATTAAAATTTATATTGAAAAAATGTGAAAGAAGGTGAAAAAGAGAGAAAAAATCTATGCTGTTTTTTATCATATATCAAATTATAATTAATGCCAAATTTCTACTTTCTACTTTCCAGTACTTCCGTGCGGTGTGTTGTCTGTCAGTCACTTAGTAATGGAAGAGTTTTGGATATTACAGATATCAAAGCATTCACTCCAATCAATTCTGCATTTTTATTATATGAAGTGGTGGCCAACTGTCAAAACATCATCAAGTTTATTACAATATAACAAAAATCTAAATTTAGAAAATTCTTACAAGTAGCGGCATTTGAGGAGCAATAATGGACCCAATGCGTCCGATCATCGAACAGAACCCAAGCAGCGAGTGCCGCGCGTGCGTCGGGAACAGCTCCGACGTGTACATGTAGATACCGCTGAATGCTTGCGTGATGGCGATCTTGCCCACGAGGTACAGGAGGGTGGCCAGCCACGACATGGCTGAAATGGGGGGAAATTTGATTAAGAATTTAAATAAAGCTGATTAGGTTGCCAAGTTTGAAGAAAGTGGTAGAAGGACAAAGATAAAAGAATAGAGTTATATCTTTTTTGTACTATATATAAATTAAGTATATTAAGACTTTTTTTTTCAATTAAACTTACTTTTAGGCACAAATGTGATCGCAACACAAGAGATGCCGCAAACCACGTAAGCCATCAATAATGTCCTCTTCCTCCCAATGCGATCCAGCACTAAGGCGTTAGTGACCACGGCGATTACTTCCACGCTCACTACCAACATATAGTTGGTGTATTTATCACCGGCGAGTGACACAGAATTTATAGCTAGTCCATAGAAGACGAATGTGCAAGTAATCCACCACCAGGAACAGATGGCAAGACGAGTCATTATAATTGGAGAACGCAGGACTTGCATCCATAGACCTTCTTCCTTTTCTGTTTTCTTTTCATCTAACTTCACTTTCTCCTCCATGCTGGTCAATTGGCGCATAGTCTCGTCAGATAAAACGACATTATTCATTTTTGCCGCTCTCAATATAATTTCTAAAGCTTCATCTCTCCTTCCTTTGGACAAAAGCCAACGGATACTCTCCGGAAGGAAATATATATAAGAGAGGAACAGTAAAGATGGTGGATATACCACTAAGATAAAGGTACGCCAGTATGGAAAAGCTTTCGCGAACAACGCGAAGCCTAAACCGCCCAAAACTAACATAATGCCGAGGAATGCTGTCGTCAATACTCTCTTGTCCTGTCCCAATAACTCGATAGCTGGAAAAAAACATTTACCTTAAATTACTTTTTTCGATATTGTTATATATTGGGTATATTTTTTTACGTTTTTATTAAAATAGGATTCGTGAAAATTTTAAATTTTTTTTTGGATATAAAACAAGACCATTTAGTGACACATTGTTTGTTCAGAAATTATAAAAAATACTATAATTATATTTATTTTGTATATTTCAACTTACTTAGAATGTAAGCAGCTGGGAATGCGCTGGCGCCTGCGACCGTCTCTAGGAACTCTACAATTACATACATTTCGTAGGAAATTGAAAATGCCTTCATAGTACCAATGGCGCCTACTAGAGTGCAACTTAGAATTAAAGCTCGCTTCCGACCCCATCTAAAAAATAACAAAAGTAAATTCGTTTTTGAATAAAATATTATATAATTTAAATAAGTTTCAAATTATACCTAGTAATATCATTCTTAATGCTTAAAATAAGATTGAAAATGAGAACTGCTGTTTTTTATTCAATTTTATTTTTTGTATAGTAAATTTTGCAGGTGGCGCGCTGTTTTATGAAGATCTCATATAAATATTTAGTTTTTATTTAGAAATCAATATTAAGTGTATGAGAGTAGTCAAAATTTATCGTGTATGGAATGTCCCCTTAATATTGACAGAAAGAAGAATAAAAAAGTTTAAAAGGTAGAGGAAAATTTAATGTTCTGACAAAAAGCCTACCAAGTGCAAGAGAGCCCCACAAAATGCGAAAAAGGACTAAAAAATAAATATTCTTTTAAAAAGCCTAGTAATCTATTACAGAACATTACTAATGAAATAAAAAATATTCATTGTCTCTATTTATTGAAAGTAATATAGATTTCATTTAGTTCCATTACCTGTCGGACACGTAACCCAGTATGGGCAGAGAGACCAGCATGCCGACGTTGTGGACGGTGCCCACCAGCGTGCGCTTCCACTCCTGACATGCTAGATTGAACTGAAAATATATTTTTGATATTTAAATAGCTTATAAAAATGACCTAATGTATTTATAGATGTATGTATTTAATGTATGTATTTTCTAATTAATCAAATTATTTATGAATATAATAATATAAAGGCCAGTCGTGGCCCAGGAGCACAAGCGTGCGACTGTACACGTGATAGGTTGTGGCTTCGATTCTCAACCGAGGAAGTGAAATATTTAATATTTTCATTTCTTCGCTCTGGTAACAAGTATTGAGTTCCACCACCCAACACGCAATGGCTCCAGAATTTGGTGGAAATTAGAGAATAGCAGTGTCATAATAGAAACGAGTGCTTTAATACTAGTTTCCCATGTTCCTTCTACCTAGGGTAGATAGAAGGAACTTGGGTAACCCCTTGTATATGTGGGATACAGTGTGAAGCTGAAAAAAAATATCATGTCATACATATATTTAAATAGACAGAGAGAACCTAATGACACTTTGTTTTTTCACAACAAATTGTAATTTATACAGAAATATGAATAAAAGTTTTAAATGTCAACATAATATTAATAAAAACTAAGATGTCGCATTAAGACGATACTTATTACAGGAAGATAATATTTATAATAATAAAAACATGTAAGTTCATACCTACATAGATATGTAAAGCAAAGGTAAAAAAAAAACAATCAAATGTGAGTCGGGCTCTCGTCGGGTTATTGTCTAAAATTGAAATATAGAATCTCTTTATGTGCACATAATTATACTACAATAATTATAATAATCTAATAACATGACCATCACGTAATTGAGACACGAGCTAGATGTCTGAATGTCTTGAATGTGCATTCAAATTCAAGTTATTTTTATTTTTCAGTTACGTTAGACTGGACACGGCATTAGGTTCCAACATTAGCTACAAAATATATCTCAATGTTAAAAATGAAGTGATTTATCAGTAAGTTTTCTCTGTCTACCTAAAAAATAAAATAATAAAATATTTGTCTTNTTGGTGTATTTATCACCGGCGAGTGACACAGAATTTATAGCTAGTCCATAGAAGACGAATGTGCAAGTAATCCACCACCAGGAACAGATGGCAAGACGAGTCATTATAATTGGAGAACGTAGGACTTGAATCCATAGACCTTCTTCTTTTTGTGTTTTCTTTTCATCTAACTTTACTTTCTCCTCCACGCTGGTCAATTGGCGCATTGTCTCGTCAGATAACACGACATTATTCATTTTGGCCGCTCTCAATATAATTTCCAAAGCTTCATCTCTCCTTCCTTTGGACAAAAGCCAACGGATACTCTCCGGAAGAAAGTATATATAAGAGAGGAACAGTAAAGATGGTGGATATACCACTAAGATAAAGGTACGCCAGTATGGAAAGGCTTTCGCGAACAACGCGAAGCCTAAACCGCCCAAAACTAACATAATGCCGAGGAATGCTGTCGTCAATACTCTCTTGTCCTGTCCCAATAACTCGATAGCTGGAAAAAAACATTTACCTTAAATTACTTTTTTTCAATATTGTAAAAAATGAGTATAATTATTTTTTTTACATTTTTATTAAAGTAGAATTCATGATTATTTTTTAATACGTTTATTATAAAACTATACATATTTTTTGGATATAAAACAAAACCATTTAAGTGACAGATTTTTTATTCAGAAATTATAAAAAATACTATAATTATATTTATTTTGTATATTTGAACTTACTTAGAATGTAAGCAGCTGGGAATGCGCTGGCACCTGCGACCGTCTCTAGGAACTCTACAATTACATACATTTCATAGGAAATTGAAAATGCCTTCATAGTACCAATGGCGCCCACTAGAGTGCAACTTAGAATTAAAGCTCGCTTCCGACCCCATCTATAAAATAACAAAACTAAATTAGTTTTTGAATAAAATATTATATAAAATTTTATTTTATTTTTTATACACAATGTTTTTGGAATAAGTAATTAGGTACAAGAAGAAATATTTTATAATTTAAATAAGTTTCAAATTATACCTAGTAATATAATATCATTCTTAATGTTTAAAATAAGATTGAAAATGAGAACTGCTGTTTTTTATTCAATTTAATTTTTTATATAGTAAATTTTGCGGGTGGCGCGCTGTTTAATGAAGATCTCATATAAATATTTAGTTTTTATTTAGAAATCAATATTAAGTGTATGAGAGAACTCAAAATTTATCGTGTATGGAATGTCCCCTTAATATTGACAGAAAGAAGAATAAAAAAGTTTAAAAGATAGAGGAAAATTTAATGTTCTGACAAAAAGCCTACCAAGTGCGAGAGAGCCCCACAAAATGCGAAAAAGGACTAAAAAATAAATATTCTTTTAAAGAGCCTAGTAATCTATTACAGAACATTACTAATGAAATAAAAAATATTCATTGTCTCTATTTATTGAAAGTAATATAGATTTCATTTAGTTCCGTTACCTGTCGGACACGTATCCCAGTATGGGCAGAGAGACCAGCATGCCAATGTTGTGGACGGTGCCCACCAGCGTGCGCTTCCACTCCTGACATGCTAGATTGAACTGAAAATATATATTTGACAGATAAAAAAAAATATGCTTTTTACCCTTTATTATTTATACAAACATTTTCTAATTAATTAAGCTATTTATGAATATAATAATATCAAGGCCAGTCGTGGCCCAGGAGCATAAGCGTGCGACTGTACCCGTGGCAAGTTGTGGCTTCGATTCTCATCCGAGGAAGTAAAAAAAATTAATATTTCCATTTCTTCGCTCTGATAACAAGTTGAGTTCCACCACCCAACATGCAATGGCTCCAAAATTTGGTGGAAATTAGAGAATGGCAGTGTCATAATAGGAACGAGTGCTTTAATACTAGTTTCCGATGTTCCGTCTACGTACGGTAGGTAGAAGGAACTTGGGTTACCCCTTGTATATGTGGGATACAGTGTGAAGCTGAAAAAAAATATCATAAATGTCCTACATATACTTGTATAGACAGAGGGAACCTAATGACACTTTGTTTTTTCACAACAAATTGTAATTCATACAGAAATATGAATAAGTTTTAAATGTCAACATAATATTAATAAAAACTAAGATGTCAATTTAAGACGATACTTATTACAGGAAGATAATATTTATAATAATAAAAACATGTAAGTTGATACCTACATAGATATGTAAAGCAAAGGTAAAAAAAAACAATCAAATGTGAGTCGGGCTCTCGTCGGGTNGTAAAGCAAAGGTAAAAAAAAAACAATCAAATGTGAGTCGGGCTCTCGTCGGGTTATTGTCTAAAATTGAAATATAGAATCTCTTTATGTGCACATAATTATACTACAATATAATAATCTAATAACATGACCATCACGTAATTGAGACACGAGCTAGATGTCTGAATGTCTTGAATGTGCATTCAAATTCAAGTTATTTTTATTTTTCAGTTACGTTAGACTGGACACGGCATTAGGTTCCAACATTAGCTACAAAATATATCTCAATGTTAAAAATGAAGTGATTTATCAGTAAGTTTTCTCTGTCTACCTAAAAAATAAAATAATAAAATATTTGTCTTACCGAAAAAGGTTCCTAGCTTTTAGGTTAAACATGCTCTTGTTATACATATAACCTACCTCAGCTACAATAGTCTCCTTAGTAGCATAAAGCCAGTGCTCGCAAGGCCGTAGTTCATCTGAGAAGGTATCTATGTCGCAAGGAAGCTGTGCGTCCAGCGGCGCCTTGCTGGCACAGCGCCGCTCCCGCCCTGCCGCCGGTAAGGCTCCCTCTAACCACGCTGGCGTGTACTCGGTACTGTTGAGTGCTTCACATTCCGGTACTACGCATCTGTAAGGAAAGAGAAATATAAGATAAATTTACAACTTTTTACACCATCGTGGCCATTGTAAAGATAGTTAGTTGCCTTAAGAGATGTGCGAGAAAACAATATACCTACCTACTCGTATATCAAATTCATTAAAATGAATATTTCAAATTGCAATTTTCCTTATTAATTGCACTATATGTATTTAAAATAATAATAATATTAGTAATAAACCTGCAGAGTAGCTTGTGACAAGCTGTTAGGGAGTGGCGACCTCAGAGGGAAATGCCTTCATCAGCAGGCCCAGTGGAAATTAATCTACGTAATAGAAGCGGGGAAACCCGCTCACGAGATCCTCATGATAATGAAACCGGTTATTTTAAAAACTTTCAACCTTGTAAACTAATTAACTAACCTAATTTAACCTACGTCGTACTTAAAAACCGCCAAACCTATAGATTTTTCCACTTGTTGCCTTATCGTTTGTTGACGCCAATTTAATTATACAACTATATGAATTACGAAAGTTGACAATGTGTTATGAATAATTCTGCGTCACTACTGGTTCGTTGTCTTCTTCAATTTATTCTTTTGTCTTCAAGAAATATTAGTAGTTATGTTGCATAAATTAAAATTACATATTTCCACAAAATATTAAATGAAACTGAGTTCATTAAGTTAAAATTTACTAAGTAAGAAGACGAGGTTTTACTAATAGTACTTGGTGGGACCGAGAAAAGATTTTTTGAAAATGTAACGGGAGCAAGAAAAAACTAGATTATCCAGCACTACGTCTTAGCATCAACATTTTTATAATTTTTTTTTTTTTTGCCGTCATTTCAATCCAATGTAAAATCACCACGTGTTGTTTTTCGTCGTAATTCTTTTTGTGTCCATACATTTTAAACCATCTACTTATTATAATTTTAACCGCGTTAAGTAATTTAAAATGCACACATAATAATTATCAAAAATCATAAAATCTTTTTCATAATTAATGTCTTCTTAGCAACCATGATATAGCGTTTACATTATTATTATATTTTAGACATTCATACGAATAAAATACTTATTTCAATAGTCATTATGTTGGCAAAAAATAAAACGCAGACATCCGCCAAATGTAGATAATAGTTTATTCGTCAGGGCCTAGGCATGTATAAAGAATATAAAAATATATAGAATATATTAAGAAATACAAAAAAATCGCAATTCAATACAAAATGAAGCCTGCGAGGCCGCCGTGGCGTAGTGTTAAGTAAGACACTCCGTTCTCATTTCAATTTTGGAAGCATTGCGTATTAAGTTGCGGAGCTGGACGCCATAAAGTATTATGCATACAGTTAAAGATGAAAAAAAGACTATAAAACAGCTAAGGAATGATTAAAACAATAAAATCTCTGAGTAAAATCTAAAATTACAGGCTTTGAATTAATCATCAATACAGGCTCAGAAGAGTTGAAAATGTAATACCTACATAATAATATTATGCAACCCGTCCACGACGCGACGTGACCGCAAGTTTTAGATAGTAACTTACGAGTATACAGATTTATTTTGTTATATTATTTACAACCGCATCATAAATATCTACATGTATGTCTGTTCTCATTGTCGTGCTACTAAAAATATAGGAAAATATCTTTATAACTGAAAATAACACATATTATAACCTAAATCTCGAACCTAATCTAATGTACAGAATTAATATTGACGATGAAAAAAACAACTGTTGAGTTTCTTGCCGGCTCTTCTCGGCATAGCAACTACTTTCCAGGCTGATGGACACACCCAAGAAAAGATAGAAAATTCAATTGAAATATATAAATGTACAGAAGGCGGCCTTATTGCTTCATAGCAATCTCGTCATAAATATTTATTTGAATAAAAAATATTTTGAAATTTGTATTGTGCTATCCAGCTTAATAAATTTTCCTTTAAAATAAAATATTTTATACGGCCCAGTCAGGCACTATATATGCAATTTGGACTTTCATTTGTATAAAATGAATATAGGACCAAGTCGCGACCACCATACAGAACCTATATAAATAAATTAATATCTATATAATAAAGACATCGTAGTTACTTGCAGAGCAAAAAAAGCCTATTTTTTTAAATATGAATTTTCCAGCGTGACAATTGACCATAAAATCTGTTTGCCAATGTCACGTATAAATGCCTAATTCAAGAGTTTTGCCAAATCATCGTCATTAAGTAGATATAATATAATTCCTCTATCATTATTTAGCAACAATACCTTTATGTCATCTAATGTACAGTATACGCTACTATAACGGCCGCAACAGCAGTGGAATAAGTTATTACGTCTTTTTTTGCTTCACGCTTTATCTCGCACATAGCAGGATAAGCAGAGGGAGCTGAGTTCTTAATGGCCGAACTCAACGCTGCACAAAAAATCTTTACACTATTTTTTGACTTTAAATCGTATTTTATATGATTATATCGTTGCATTCCGCTGGCA
Organism: Heliconius cydno galanthus; assembly: GCA_036379175.1. Taxonomy (NCBI): domain Eukaryota; kingdom Metazoa; phylum Arthropoda; class Insecta; order Lepidoptera; family Nymphalidae; genus Heliconius; species Heliconius cydno. The sequence continues at coordinate 522,258 of JAKRZM010000827.1, forward strand.
TTCCCAATCAATGAATATAAAATAGTAGTAAATATTATGCATATGTATATGCATACATGCATTAAGGCCATTATCACGGAGAGGACCCTTACTCGGGTTAATGTATTGTTTTCATTTTCCCGCTCCGATAAAACATAGTGCGACGTTGAGTTCCGCTTTAACAAATGCAGTGTCTCAAATTCGGACAGAAAACTGAGGATATAGTGTCTTAACACTTGACTCCTTCTGCCTACTTCCATAAAGCGTGACGTCATATATAAAAATCATAAAATACAAATACACATATTGTATGTGATTTGATCTCTCTTATTTGCATATACATGTAATTTACTCACATGACTTTAGACAATTCTAAAGGATATTTATATACAGGGTGGAAGAGGCAGCGCTCCTTTTACTGAAACTGCATATAGGGTAAAATATTTAAATAATCAAGGTCATTCATCATCATTTCACGATTTTTATCCATACCTGTATTTCGTGTGCCGCACACATACGAGTGCGACGTTGCCGCTTTGACAGGTAAGTGTGTGCGTGTTTATGTTATACTTTACAAATGACGTTTTATTTTAAAACGATAAATTTATTATTTATTTTGTTTGAAAAAATATTTTTTTCATTTTTGTGAATTATTTTTTTCTAAATTATATTAGGCTTTTATAGAGTAGTTAAAACTGTGGTTTCATTTAAAGTGGTGCTAACAATTCCATCCTGTATATAGCACGGTGTCAGATCTTGAATGCTAATTTTGGTAATAAATGACGACGACTCACTGCATTTTAAAATATTTACGAAAACAGAACATTTCATCGTCTTGTAGTGCTTTTTTTATAACGGATAATATACTAAAATACATTGAGAGGTTTTAAAATAATGAATATCCTAAATAAAAATATTAATCCGTTAAATTATTATATACATATTATATATACTATATAATTATAACGAAACCTCATAAAAAATAACAACACATTCCTTAGAACGAGGGAAACAAACACAAACACTTGTACTGGAACTAGGTCAGCTGGGTTCGCTACAATGACACCTACTCGCAGTTTTCCTCGGAATTGGAATTAACCGGCATCCTTATTATGTTTTGAAACTTCCGTTGTTTCTGTTATTATCTTGTCCGTGTCATAGTTCTTGAAGATGATGGGGCAAAGTGCACTGTGTGATCCTTAAATTCCTTCGAATGTTTAGGTTAAACACTATTCTATATCTAGCCAGTCGTACAGTGGCACAAGGGTGTGAATGTAACGCGACGGTTGTGGCTTCGATCCTCACTCGAGGAGTGAAATATTTATTTATGTTTATATTTCCATTTCTTCGCTCTGGAGTCGAGGCAAGGCGCGGCGTTAAGTTCTGCCACTCAACACGCAATGCCTCCAGAATTCAGCAGAAGAATCCAGAATTCTCTACCTACCCTGCTGTTAAAAAAAAAGTATACAGCGTTTCATAGCGTGTGCTCAAATAGGAAATCGAACCCACAATCTATCACACTTACATTATCTTTTTTTTTTTAATTTTATTTATATTCTATACTTCTATAGACATTTGGTAAACGACCTTTCATAGTATGATTGTGAAACTCTGCAGATTGTATGTGTCATGGCCGCCAATATCCAATAAAAACATCTTTGGTTACCACTTTTTGCAAAGATATCAACACATTTTTTTATTAGATTATATATAAATATTTATTTATACATGCATGATCACGTTTAGTATTTATTTATTCGATGCCAAAAGATCTATATGTCGTTAAAACGATATTTTAGAGTTTGGTACACTTTGTTTTCCGTATATCCATCTGTCTGGATCGATCTTTAGACAAATCTCAATTTATCTCTTCTCGTCTCTTTTTATCTCGAGACTGAATGGATATATGAAGGTGAAATTCGTTTAAAATATTCAGATCTTTGACTTTACATTTCTTGGAGCATAGAAAAAAACAAGCTTCCAAAATCATCACAATGAAAAACACGCGCATTTATGCATCATTTTTGCTGTATTCTACATGAAATTCGCCGCCTAATTAAAACTTATGGGGTACTTCCCGTGGATTTATAGTTGTAAAATTTAACCCAGTGAGGTAGTATGTAAAAAACTCGAGAAGTTTAAATGTATAGGTATTACATTGAAATAAAGCTAAAATTGAACTAAACTCGGGTTTAAATTGGTTCAAATCCTGCCACGTACTACTACTGTATTTATCTAGAATATAATAATAGCTAGTTTGCTCATCGCCGATATACATTTTAACGTTTAAACACGTTAAATAATCATAAACGTTAGACACTAGTCTTTGATAGAATAAATACATCGTAATGAGATAACGTGGGGAGCAATTAAATAATTACCGCCGAGACACACCGCTAAGTAGTTGATGCTTAGTTAACAACACTAGTTAGTGTATTCTTGTTAATTAATATACCTAAGAAATGTGCATTATAGAAAATAAAATGTAGGTTTTGTAGGAAAATATGGCTAGGTTTCCTTATTTTTCCTATAGATTATATTTTATTTCTAGATAGGTACTTTAAATTTATAACCATAATATTTTATATGAAAATAACATAAAAATGAATTTATTATTTTCAGCTGATAAGAAAATCGTTACTTATTGGACATTAAAAAATAAAATCGTGACGATAATAAAATTGCTTTCGCTATATTTGAGTCTGTAAAAATTTTATTCACATACTAAATATAGCATTCCATTATTAGGAAGGAATCGTCATTATGAGAAAAAAGACTGGTTAAGTTCGAGTCGGACTCGCCCATTGAGGCTTCTGTGCCTATTTCAAGGTTGTAGGTGAACGGGAAGTACAATTTATAAAGATTCACTAACATAAATTAGCGGGCATATGCACTTATTTTGTATGAAATTAACTACAAATGTAAAATAAATAAGAAATAGATATAAACATTCACTGTTCTCACTTCGTGCCAAATTTCATACCTGTACATACAATAGCACAGTCTGTACAGTTACTAATACATTCAATATCACCTGTATGGTACGTCGCCTGCTAAGAAAATATAATTTGTCGCATGGAAAGCCATCATAAATGGTACTACAGCCAGCAACGCGTAATTCTTGAGGTGAAACCGCTTGAACTGACCCAACTCCTGCATCAAAACGTCCGTATCCACACCGTGACCACTTGGTTTAACTTTTTCACTCGCCATTTTTATTATTATTATAAATTAAAGCACTATTTATATAATAATTAACGATATTTAGAATAAATTTATTTATTTTTAGAATTGATTTATTTATTTTTTGTATTTATTTCGACTATTTTAAAGTAATTTCTCAACGGAACGTAGGACACGCACGTTAGGTGCGCGTGCGCCGCGAACAATTCTAAAAGTGCGGGAGATCCTTATATTATATACTTATAAATATTATTCGATTTATGAGAAATATTAAATAGTTTAAATTCCATACTTAATCTCTTGTGACAATGAATATTGAACTTGAACAATTCTTGGTATATTAACTAATGACTACATTATTATCATCTTTAGTGAACATTATAATGGTAAATGTGTTGCTAGCTATTTGTTTGCCTTTTTTCAATACATTTAATGATTATTATATAGGAAACTTTAATTTATTAGTAAATGCTCGATTTCATACAATGAACTGCAATGCTGCAAGTAGATATGTATGTCACTTCATATTTACTTACATTTGTTTTCATGCTAATTTCCAGTACTATTTGAAGGCTGGAACTTTCTTTTCTATCATTTCATCTGGCACACAGAATATTTTACGAGCTCATCAATATTCTAAAATGCTAGAATTATATAACTCTATTAACATTTCTAATATGTAAAAGTCTACATGTTTTTGTTAGCTTTGCACTGTATCCCGCATATAACAGAGTAGGCAGAGGGAACCTAACGTTAAGACACTCCGTTCCCCACTTTTTTCCCCAACGCTTTTGCCTTAATAGCAAAGCGAAAACATAAAAATATTAATAAATAATAATTCAATCCTCGAGTGGGAAGTAAAAAATTATTTAGTGAAATAACAAATGTCTGTAATTTAACATTCTAATTAATTTCATGTATCAATATGAATCTTACGTCAAACTACAAAGAAAAATGTATACATAGGAATCGAACTAAGGACCTCCACAATAGAAGTCAGAGCTAATGACTGATAAGGAAACAAGATGAAATTTGAATTTATTAACAAAAAAGAATTAGGATTAAGAAAATAAATTAAATTAATTAAAACATACGAGTATATACGTACATATTATATTTATAATTAAGTACGATTTAAAAGAGGTTTGTTATATTACTTGTAAATATTTTATACATTTGTAATTACCTAAAAATATTTTTCTTATCTTAACCCACACTTTTAAGAGTTAGCGATAGAAAATTTGATCTTTTTTATTAATTTGCTATACAAATAAGATTTTAACTTTGAATCTTTAAGAGGAAGGAAATGGTTAAACATACATTCGTTTAACCTTTATTGCGTATTTGCTTAGTGTTTCCGAATAAGATCCTGAAGGCTACTAATAGTTTTATGACATCGAAATTTATAGTATACGCATATAAAGAAGATTTAGACGATTTTTTTATCTTTCCGCTTTATTCAGCATGTATCAGGAAACTTTCCCCTGAATTTTAGAGATATTGCGCGCAAATAAACGCGGCGCGGCGTTTTGTCTTGTTACCAGAGCGAGAAAATGAAAATATAAATTGAAATAATGTTAATAATGTTATTGTTGTCATTACATTTCCGATTTAAATAAATCAATGCTATTTGATTGACTGACTCTCTATCTTCTCGTTCTGTATGTGCACTTCATAAAAAGGACGGAAAGAAGTATTTTGCTTCATAAAATATATCATAAATAGTTAACACCCTCATCACATCTGCTAAAAGTACTGAACGTAACTGATTGCAGATAAAACTGAAAGAAAAAAAAATAGTGGTAGCCTTGCTATTTGTTGACATAACATTTAACAGAAAATTATTAAACTATCCATACATATATAAAATAAAGATATCATTGAAATTCACAATTAGTCACTGTACTAGTATAGCGTACAGCACGCGACGGTAGATACAAGGTTGACACTTAGAACACCTATGAAGGCCAAGTTCAACGAGAAATAAATATAACGCAGTAAGAGAATGTGCTATCTCTTTAAATATAATAAATATTTGTTAGCATATTCAGTAATTTAATAATTCTTATCTTTTATTTTATATACTTTCATGATAAATTTAGCGGAAGTTGTTAATTAGGTTATTAAATAAAAAAAAAATAATAAAAAGATTTTGATGATATGACTGGTAATAATCTAATCTGGAATTAAAAAAACATAGATATACTGTCTTTTGGTCAAAAGCAATGACTTTGGGTTCTTTTTCCTTGTGAAGAAGATGGGGAACGGAGTGTCTTAACACTAGGTACTCTCTGCTTAACCCGCTATGCACGGAAAAACGTAAAATTGGTTATTGTTATAGTATACGCGGCGTTGAGTTCTGCCACTCAACAAGCAATGCCTCCAGAATTCGGCAGAAAGTGGGGCACGGAGTGTTTTAACACTAGATTCCCTCTGCCTACCCTGCTGTGTGCGGGATACAGCGTGAAGCTGTTATAGTATAGACATTTCGTGGTTTGTAGGC
>JAKRZM010000827.1:529266-556440 GCA_036379175.1 Heliconius cydno galanthus
ATGGGACCATTCGGGAAGCTTCACCTTTCAAATAAAAAAAAATATTTCAAAATCGGTTAACCCAGTCAAAAGTTATGAGGTAACAAACATAAAAAAAAAACAAATAAAAAAAAAATAAAAAAAGAAAAAAAAAATACAGTCGAATTGATAACCTCCTTTTCTTACAGAAGTCGGTTAAAAAATAAAATAATTCTATAGTAAACATTCCTCAAGAACGCATTGAACGATTGAACAAGGCATTGAACCCACGACCAATCGCTATTGTAAAATATCTCATATTTTTTATTATTGAACATTTCACACATTAATATAAAATTAACTATTTACTTAAGTTCAGTATTGCATCAGTCGCAATGACACTGCACCCTTTTTAGGCACCTCCTTGAATACTTTGACTTTCTCAATATGCAATTTTATGTTAAAAGCTTTTATATGCCATATTAATTAAAAAAGTGTTTAAGAAATTCAGTTCATTGTAAATCAGTTTATATATAGTTTACTCCAATTCTTTTAAGTATTTAAGAGCTTAGTCTTGAGGATTTAAAATTAGGATCTTATATTATCCATGTCACCTGTATCGATTTTGATGGTATTTTTACATTGCTAGCATTAATAGAGTTAGTATATGGCAGCTCTAGTTAGAGGATTCTATGATAACTTTTTGTGTAAATTTTTGTGCAATGTGTGTAAAATGAATCTTGTCTCATGTAAAGTAAATATTAAATATTACTACAGTTTTTTCAGCTTTTCAACATTTAAATAAAAAGACGGCGGAACAATATCATTTAAAATAATATTATAATTCGAGGAAAGTAAGTGAATCACGTGAAGCTGCCACGTGAGGCAGAGAGAACCTAGTGTTAAGATACTAAATTTCCCATTATCGACCAGAGCGAAGAAAATGGAAATATTTAATTTCCATGAGTAGAAATCGAACCCACAACCTGTCGCGTTTACAGTCACACTTAGTGCCCCTGCGCCACCAATGGACTTATCTTGTTAAAGAAAATACTTTTTATTGTAACACAATGTCTCTAAAATGGGTGGAAAGACAGGAACAGAGCTATGTAGGACATTCTTTTCTTTTCAAGCTCCTCTGTCTTGATGCGATAAACCTCACCAAATAAACTGCTTACACGGTTGTATTCAGTAAATTGTAAATAAACAACTTCACTGTTTCAGCTCTTCAGCTTACACTTCATCAGCTCTGGTGTAGAGGTAAAGCACGGCGTTGAGTTCCGCCAACACGCAATGCCTCCAGAATGCGGCAGTAAGTGGGGAACGGCGTGTCTTAACACTAGATTCCCTCTGCCCTAGAAATACGGAATCCCGTGTACGGAATACAGTGTGAAGCTGATTTTTTTTATGTCAAAAACTTTACTCAATTGCTATCAAATTATTACTTACCTATAAGGAATATCCGCCGCAAGGAAGATATAAGTAGTGTGCAGTAACCCAACCTGCACGGCCGCCATCGCAACCAGCACATAGACGCGCAGGTGGAACCGCCCTGCCTGGCCAAGCTCCCGCATGACGTTGTCCGGACTCACTTCTATACATTTCTCCGTTTTCTCTACCTTCCTCACTTCCTGCTCTGGTGCCTTTGATGCAGCTGAACTCATTGCTGATAAATATTTTTTGTTGAGATCTTGTGTATTTTAATGTTCTTTTTTTAATGTTCTTAATAAAAAAGCGAATCGAAGTCCACAAGCTTTATGACTCCTTCGCACTGCATAGGCGCTTTGTCCCGCCGGTGGCCCACAGAGCACTGAACTCGCAGAACCCACCAAGTACTGATCTGAAGACTGCAGACAATGCCAATTCGTGGATAGAAAGCCGCTCTGGGTCAGGGTCGCCTCTCGATTGTCATTCATCTGTGCTCATTGCTACATTTGACTGGACACGCACTTGTAATTATATGCAACTCGTACGGCGCCGGCGACTTGCAAACACTCAAAATTGACTTTGAGAAATAGTGAATCGGCACTTGCAAAATTATTATTGACTTAATAGCTGTTACAACTTACAACTTATCAATAAGGACCAGCAAGGTTGAACGTTCTCTTGTCTAGAATACATTCTTAATTATTTTGAATTGCCCTTTAAAAAAATTATATTTTTAAAATTATGCAGCAATAGAAAAGCCAATTTAAAAGAACGATTTGAAATTTGCCAATTGCCAATTTGAAAAACGAAATTGTTTAACAGACAACAAAAAAAATTTATATAAATATGTTGTGTTTACCTTTTAAAATCAGTTCTTACCTTACTAGGTACTGCCTAATACTATGTGCTGCCTCATACTAACTCTAGGCTACTGCCTAATGTCCAGTAAGGATCACTGCTTTTAAAGCCGCGTCCAGTATCATATTGGGCCTTACCGTTTCGAGTTACTCGAAATGTTCGGTACTGGCATATTGTGATCATCGATCGATCATCTGGAACCAAGTTGGCCTCAAAAATACTGGGGTCATCGGCAGAGCGAGACAGTACTTAATGCCAAAACACCGTTTGGCTCTATATAGGGCCCAGGTTCGGTCTCATATTGAGTACTGTTCTCATCTCTACTGGTCTGGTCTGGGCATCGACTGGTGCACTCCAGTATCAGTTTATGTCATTTAATCGCATACAACATACAGCTGTTTGGATCGTTGGGAAGTCAATCACCTGTGACAAGCTTGATACTTTGGCTTTGCGTAGATTATCTTCTCGCTGATTATGGAATGACCTACCTACGATAGTGTTTCCAGGTCGATACGACGTGAGTACCTTCAAAAAGCACGTCTATCTCCATCTTAAGGACAGCCACGCACCTGCAGCTCCTCTGGTGTTACACGGGGTCATGGGCGGCGATGATTACTCACCATCAGATGAACCTTACACTCGTTTGCTTAAATACAAGAACACTTAAATACTACCAACCCACTACCTCAAAACTACATAAACAAAAGAAAAGAAACCAAAATAAAGACCAAATATCAAAGATGATATAGTATAAATGAATTAATGAAATCAGACGAAACCAATTCTAAAATGACGCATGACAGTCTCGTCGTCGTCGTCGTCATACTCAATTAACAAAATAGTGCAATGCTAAGTGGTAAATTGCATTAACAATGAGCTCGCACTGCATTATACCATTTATGCAGCTTAAACCGCATTATAGGGGATTTGAACCAGTGGAGCGACTCTTGAGTTGAGTTTGAACTTATTAGAGAAAAAAAAAACAATCAATCTATATCCATTTATAAACTTTCTTACATACAACGCACAGACGAAACTACAGTACTTAGAAAGTTGAAATTTGGCACATTACCTGAAGTAAGGGGATGTAGAGGATGAGGACTTGTGGAGATACCTACTGGAAGTGGAATGGGACATGATTGTTTTTATTAGAAAATGTCTTACAGTAAACCGATCATTTATTTATAATATAGTAGACAAAGCTTAGAACATGCATTGCGTATAGGTATGTATACTTAAAAATTATAATTATTTATGATGCACAGATTTTCAGGTTTTTATGTCATTCGATAACCATTAATAAACCATAAATAAAGTCTAACAAAGAAAAGAAATGGTTAAGTGGTGCCACGAAGCTTTCTTTTATACTACGTAAATATACTACTCATCTCCTGCAATAATTTGGAAGCAATTTTTAGAAAAGACGTATTTCAAGTTGAACTACAAATAGAAAATGGAATACTTATTTCATTCTTTAATATACTGTTTCTATTAAATTAATAGAACACAAATCTATGATATTTAATTTTACAAAGAATATTATAAAACCCAAATCAATAACATTACATTTAAGGCTGTTTCTAAACGGGTAAATTAAATTAGTGATTGACATCAACATGACTGTCAGTCAATTCTATTTATTAAATGAATAATCATATAGTTCAAGCGGGCGAAGCCGCTGGCAGGCCGCTAGCACTTATAATAAAACTGTATTTGTTTATGATAAATCTGCATTTTTAACCGACTTACAAAACAAGGAGGAGGTTCTCAATATTTTCGATTTGATATTCGATTCATTTAATTATTTTCAATTCGATCTGGATATTGGATTATTCGATTCGATTTGGGTATTTTTTGTAATTTGCAATCATTACAGTTATTTTACAAAGAATATTAAAATCCTTACACATATCAAATAACATTACATTAGTCATTGACATCACCACATATGACTGTCAGTTAATTCTTTTTATTAAATGAATAATCATGTAGTTCACGCGGGTGAAGCCGCAGGGTGGCCGCTAGTTATATTATATAGAGATAAAAAATGCTGGTTTAGTAAAAGTTTTTCAGTATGGGCGAAGAAGATGGAAAAATAAAAATTATGGCATTGTGGGTTGGCGCTTGGTTAAATTGCTATGGTTATTTATTAATTTTCATGGGCCACAAAGCTATATAAGTATTTTATAAGAAACTCCTTAATGTTTTTTCGTTTCAACAACTTTTACAATTAACACAGGATTCAAAATAAAACCATATAAAATGAGCAAATATTGCGATCTTATCGATGTTATTTTATTGTCATCTTAGACATCTTGGGTATCTTAAATCTAAAATTATTTTTTATATATAAAATTACAAAAATTATACTGAATTTGTAAAGTAACATGTAAGTAATAATTACTAAGCTCGGAGCGTAGTGATTGATCACTGGATGTGTATTGTATAACGCATCGCTTAAAGCTACTACTTAAAAAAATGTTAATCTTTAAGAAATAAATAAGGTGCTAAACAACGCACTAACTCACTTTGTCCGAACATTGGACACTCCAGAGTTTAAAGTATTAGTAAAAAAAAATATTTAGAATATTAATTATGTCTAAAGTTAACAAATATAAAGTACGCTTAAAAATATTAATTCGGAGTACTTCTTAGTGTTTAACACTTGTTCGCTAAGCGTCCAATAGATCGTGATCCCTTTAACCTTATATAATCTATAAACTAATAACTATTCTATGTGAGATCCTTATAATATATTAACGTGTAGGGTCACGGCACAGTAGTGGAGATGGATTCAGCGGAGGCTGATGAGTCCAGATCTGCGAAGGAGTCCGGAAGTCGACGTCCGAGCGTATCTGGTACTAGCCGTGTAAGCGCAGCACTGACTAGTGGTAGTGCTCCTAGAAGCGTTGTGGGCACCCAAGTGCCATATGCAGCCTGCAAATTATAATAATAATATGATTATTAAAAATCCAATATTATATTACTCAATACTAGAACAAGCTTTTTCCCGCATTGCAAGCAGGGGGAACCTAGTGTTTAAGACCTTTTATGACGGAAGTCAACGCCTGGCTTCATCTTCTAGAGCTATAAAGTGTCGTGGCCAAAATCGTATTATTCCACGTAATATACTCGGGAAGAAAATAATTAATAGTTAAACAAAAATCCTAAAATAAAATCTACGCAGCCATCTACAGCTAGCTTCATGACTGTCACTTCCTGTAGTATAAAATTTTAACTCACCAGCAAAGGCGTTTGCGGTGCCAGTATAGCACCGATACGTCCGCAAGTGGAGCACGCGGCCAGTAGACGCTGTCGCGCGCGCGTCGGGAACAGCTCGGCTGTGTATATGTACAGCGCGTTCAGCGCCATGGTGGCACCCATCTTACCCGCTAGGAACAGAGCTGTACCTATGCCGCTGTCTTCTGGAATTAATGATTAATGATTATTATATTATTGGTTGGATGGCTTCTGTTTATTTTGTACTTATTTTATTTTTAACCACAGAGAAACTAATATAATATTATCATGGGAAGGAAAATTGAAAACGTTGAATAATTAAAGACAGGCCGGTGAAGGTAGACCAATCATTAGCATAAATTTAATAATTGTCATAAACGAAGCAAGTATTAAACTAATTGTTTTACTTGTACGACAACAGCCAATATTTAATTACAGAAGTTTGCCTTGTCTTAGTAATACCATCATTAACATCCTTTTAAAGCTGAACTTATTTAAGCCAATAATTTAAATATATATTATAAATAATTTAATTAAAGATATAATTAAGAAATTATACTCGTAACTATATTATTTACATACACTCGCAATAATATCCAAGGATCTATGAAGTGGAAATAAGGACAATCGAGTAAGTTTATTCATCAATACGAGTCAAATTTATAAGGTCAAAGTAGTAAATGCATGCAATTTTTAAAATAACACTGTCATGGCTTATTTGTGAAAAATTTAGAGACTTACCTAGGGACTTTAACACTAAGTTATCTATGGCGAAAAAAAGAAAATAGTGGGAAGGTTTAAACATATAAAAAAGCCTTTAGTTTTAATATTTATAGGCAGAGCTTGATGGACAAATAAACAAAACAATTCAACTTACGATTAGGCAAACAGGGTATAGCTATAAGCGCAACAGAGGTCATCAGGAAGGCGGCGGTGAGTAGCGGGCGACGTCCAGCGCGGTCCAGCAGCAACGTGTTGAGAGCCAGCGCGGGCAACTCAGCCGCGGCCAGCAGCGCGTAATTGGCATGTACTGAGCCAGCCAATGCGTGAGATCGGACAGCTAGGCCGTAGAAGACGAACACTGCACAGGTCCACCAGGCGAAGCAAACGAGGAGACGGCGGCGTAGAGCTCCGTATCTGGATAATTTTATTGGATTTCTTATAGGTTTGCTTGTTGCTCAATTGTTGCTCAAGACGCAAGAGAATTGATATTTTAAGTATTTTTAATTTCTGCGATCGGGCTAGACAATACTATAATATTATTACATAAAATTCAGCCCGCAAACAACAGGGTAGGCAGACGCAGAGGGAATCAAGTGTTTAGACACTCCGATCACAATAAGATACTTTCGTGTCCCTCATTCCGCTATATTTTTGAGGCATTGGAACGATGCGCTATACTATTTGAGTAGTGGAACGATGCGCTTTTGCCAATATTAAAAGTTTTATTCCCCCGAGTAGGAATCGAACCCACAACGCGTTTCTGCTCCTATGCCACGACAGCCTTATAAAATACAATATAACAAATTCTTCATTTATAAAAAAACTTACTTCATAAACGCTCTGAACAGACTTTCTTCCTGAACTATAGGTTCCACTTTCTCCGAGTCTTGATCTTTTGACAGCATTTTATCCAAGGTATCTTCTGGAATGGCGACTTTGTTGGCTTTCGCCGCTTGTTTAATAACACGTACGGCCTGCGCTACTTTTCCACCAGCAAGGAGCCATCTAATACTCTCTGGTAAAACCCAGGGGTAGAGCAGAAGAAGAAATGAAGGTGGATATGCGATACGAGCCCACGTGCGCCAGTAGCCGGTCAGGTAATCGAGCAAAGCTAGTAACGCTGCTCCGGCAGATAAAGGTATGCCAAGAAGTAAGCTAGCTAATATTCTTTGCTCCACTCCAAGCCACTCGATCACTGAAACGATAAATAAAGTTTACAATTTCAGATAATTAAATATTAAAAGCAAATCAATATGTTAAACTCATAAGGTTTAGTATAATTTTACATAAGATTAGTCAATACATACTAAGCACAAATGCAGCTGGATAGACGCTAGCTCCGAGCACTGTCTCCAGGAACTCAAACACCAAGTACACGGGATAGGAGCCCGCGAAAGACTTGCACAGTCCCAGCAATCCTGCACCGGTACCACTCGTTACTAGCGCTGCTCGACGACCATATCTGAAGTAGTACGGATAAATTATACGCAAAAATGTATATGTAAATTTGTCAAGTTTTATTTTTTTAGGATCCTGAATAGAATCACAACATGGTTGAATTGAGAAAAAAACCATTTTGGAATAGATGAAGAAGTTTTTAAGTAACGTCTAAATTTAACACATAAGCAATTATTACAAACTCTACTAATATATAACTTAAACTCATTTATAATAAAAATAAAACGTATTTCAAAAATTATAAGATGACTTTTAGAAAAATACGCTATAAATCAGTCCAATTCCGTCCAATCCATTTTAGTGCAATCATGTGATCTAAGCTAGTCTCTCACATGATTTTAGTACTTAACAACTAGAGGTCAATATTATGTCTTTTAATGATCTAGGACATTCACATCGAACTAAAAATATATCATAGTTGTTTATAATTCCATGCCCTAAATAGCCGGAATAATTACCTCGCAAGCCATGACTTGGAAACGCGAGAATACGATGTGCTGTATAGATTGTAATCAGGCATTAGCCATTTGCATACTCATACATATGAATATTACCTTCATTAATATAATGTTTAAATTGTATATTAATTTATTATGCACTTAAATTTGATTTCAAATGGGTAAAAGATTTTAGAGGTTTTAGAGGATTCTTAATCCTCTAATTTTATATTATTGAATGCTTTTTATATTATTGAATATAGGTTGATTGTTGTTATTGACGACGTTGTGGCGCCCTTGTGCCCAGATTTTCGCAAGACGAAATAATTATTTTGCCATTATAAAACGCCTATGAAAAGTGGTGATACGAGCGTCTTAAGTCTTAAGGCTACATTCTTTCAATCCAAGAACAACGAAAATGTAACTGATCGATGTCCCTTTGCATATGAGAAAATCTATTATTTGGGACAATTCTCAAAGTAATAGCATCCAAATTATATTTACTTGTTTGTCTGTTTGTCTGTACATTTGTGCTCGAAATGGCTTAATCGACTTGAATGATGTTTTGAATATTTTATTTTGGTTTCCCAAAATTCACTTATCATTTAGTGTTTATTTTATTATAATCGGTTCATGAATAAAAAAAAATATAAATTTACTGTAGACGAAATCGCAGGAATAGCTACTGTAATAATAAATATAAAAATAACAAACCTGTCAGACACGTATCCCATAATGGGTAGCGACACCAGCATTCCCACATTGTGCACGGTGCCCACTAAAGTGCGCTTCCACTCTTGACACGCGAGACCGAACTGTTGGACATAAATATTGTTCTGTAGTATTCTAAAAATAGCAAAATCTTTTAAGTAGATATAAAAAAATAAGAGAAGTAGGTATAAATAAACAAAATCATAAACAAAACCGTCGATCGCCGTTGTGCAATTTTCGATTCGCACAGGGAATAAAACATTTAATACTTTCATTTCCTTGTTCTGGTGACAAGTCAAAGCACAGCGTTAAGTTCCGCCGCTCAAGACACTCTCGAGTGTTCGCGGGAAGTGGAAAACTGAGTGACAACACTAGGTTTCTTCTGCCTACCCGGTTATAAACGTAAGACTAAAAAAAACAAACCTCAGCCATAATACTACTATGCTGCTGATACACGAAGTCCTCGCAATCCAACTCAGTGGTGTTATCAAAACCGCCTTCACTGCATATTCCGTCCAGGGTGGGTCGCCGCTGGCACTCCGAGTCCGGGGGTAGTGCCCAGATAGACCAAGCGGGAGACCACGCCTCATCTGGCACCGGCCCAGAGAGGGTACTGTTGTCCTCACACTCTGGTATGTGACATCTGTTAAAAAAGGTATATTTAATATTACTTATGTATAATAATAATAAGAAAAACAATGACAATTTAAATTAATAACAATAATTATGATAATGATTATGATAGTACTTAAAGACGTTGCGTCATGGGGTGGAGGAATTAATTATTTGTTTATTCTCACTCTGGTAGGACAAAGCGACTCGTTGGGTTTCGGCACTCAAAGTATCGCAAATTGGGCTAACATGGGAAACGAAGTATTAGCACTAGGTTTCCTCTGCCTACTAAAATAAAAAGCTATCTTATAGTTCAGGTATATGAAGCCGGCGAGGTGAGGTCATTAGCAACGATCAACAAAAATAATTTCCACGATGAAGCCCATTTCTGGATGAATGGGTAGAGTAGGAACAAACAGAATTGTCGAATTTAGAACAATACCTCTCTACATGGAATCCAAGATCGTCAATGAAAACGCACATGGCTACATGTCTCTAATTAGAAGGAGAATAGAGAGACTATTAACTTCGCCGTATTGTCCTTACACTGTAAAATTAACAATGTGTAAATAAAAAAATATATAAGCAAAGCTTGCAATATCATAAATGAACTTTAATGCTATTTATAGTCATCGACTCTCGCACATAAAAGAATTACTAATACACAAACAAGAATATGAAAATGTGCAAAAGTAAAAGTTGCTCCGCGTCAGCTTATTTTTAGCTTTTCTTTTTTAGTACAGGTTTTTAGCCTGTATGTATTATTTACATACGCAGGAAAATGATAACGGGAACAATTGGAATGCATGGACATCTCCATAAAAATTATGATCTTTGATGTTATATAAAAAGCAATCATTGATGTTATTTGTAGGATGGCACAAGACGACGGCACGGCGGTGTGACTATAACGCGACGGTTGCGGGTTCGATCCCCACTCGAGGAAATGTATTATTATTTTTTAATATTTTATTTTTTAATATTTCATATTGCTAGAGACAAGATATTGAAAGACACTAAAAGACATATCAAATTTATTGATTTAAACTACGTATATTTAAATTTTTGAAATGGTCCACGTTTTATTAAAATCAGTTAGACAGTTTTTGAGGTATGTGTAATGGTAATATCAGTACCTGGCGCCTTCACAATTTAAATTACAACTAGAAGATTTTTTTTACACATAGGAAAGTAAACTTTACTTAAAGTAAATACTAGTGAGGAGATAGATGATGATGTGAACTTTTGCATAAAGTGTTCATTGACTCAATGTAGGTACTAAGGGCTTGCTCAAAACTGGTAGATTACTCATTGACAAACTGGCTTGTGCTGTTTTACATAAAAAATGTATTATTTTGTTTAAATTTAGATTGCAGTTTGTTTTCATGCCCTGTGTACAGATTTTGCTAGTACTAAATATATGTATGTAGTGAGAATAGAGGACGGAGTGATTAAACTCTTTCTTTTTAAATGTCTATTTCGATGCTGATTTTAACTTTTTTAAGGAAATTCTTACAAAGCTTAAAGGTTTTGTAAAAGGGTTCAAAAGGTGGAAATTAATATATTTTTATTTTAGTACTTTTAGGCTTTTGTCTCGCATAGAACAAGATAAGCAAGGAAAACCTACTGTTAAGACATAACGTTCTCCGTTTTTCGATTTTTATTCCAATTACGTGTCAGTTGAGTGCCTTTGTCTGCCAGAGCGGGAATATTAAATTCCCCCGAGTGGGGATCGAATCTACAACTATCGAAGCTACAGTCGGACCACTTCTTCGTGCAAATACCTAAATAATTAATTAATCTTTTTCAAGTCTATCATCTACTTATTCTAGAACTTCGAAGTAGACTAAATTCCACTTTAAGGTCGGTGTTCTCATGTGACAAACAAACTACATATTTGGTAGCCGCTCCCTCAATTAAACACATCTGGCGCGTACCGTACATATTCAATTAGACTAAATTGTAAATGTTAATGCTCTACGCCTTACATAACGCTTACTCATACGTAACGTATGTTAGTAAAAACTTTTGTTTATAAACTATCGGTATTTACTCATATGTAGACAGACTTTATATTATAATTTTAAAATGCTATTTTTAGCTTTATTTTGTTGTTATTTATAGATTTTTTTAATTATGATGATTTCAATTTTGGTTATATATTAATTTAGTGCACTCGTATATACTAAATAAAATAAATTTCTTTAAAATAATATAAAACATATTCATCTCTAGTCTATACTTATCTATATGTATTTCATTTGTAAAGCAGAACAGCTAATACATACAGCACACTTAACCCATTTTCAAGACATTCCGTTTTAAATGGCGGTACTCAACGCCGCGCTTTGTCTACCAGAGCAAGGAAATAAAAATAAGTAATTACCTATGACAATAATATAAAATTTTGAAGTAATTTTAATATAAAAGCTGTCTTTCACATGAATAGACTCAACCGATGCCCCCACGTCCACGATATCTCGCAATATGGCTATAGAAAGTATCTACAATCGTAATTAAGTTAAGTTGGCGTGCCATTTAAGTAGTTGTCAGTACATTACACTGGCGGCGCCGTCCCACCCTAAACAGGTATTATAAAAATATTTCTAGTACCTACTATAAATAAACTAATACCTGCTCCTAACTACAAGCTATACTAGCTTCTGAGCTGAACAAGTTGTTGAAATGTACGAACGAGTAAGACACATACCGACGAGCTTACAATGCTATTTTATCAATTTAAGAAAACCGGCGCTGATTATCTTGAAATCGTGATTATAGCTTTACTTTAGCTAGCTAAGCTTTACTCAATTATATTTCCAAATTTAAGTATTTAGTTTTTTTAATCTGGACCTGGGAATGTGTAGGTGTAGTGTATACCATAAAAAGATATTCCAACTTTTGATATTCAGTAAAGCTCTTTTTACGAGGTCCCAAATAAAAACGCGTGTTAAGCAGGGAAAGCTTATCAAACGGGAAATCAGGAATAAAATGTATTAATTTTGTCAAAAAAATAATGTTGTATGAAACAAATATAAACACTTTCAATATTTTTGTAATGTATAATTTATATCGCCCTTGGCTTCAAGTGACAATAATTGTTTTTGCTATAAACGAACACTGTGATATAAAATCTATATTAAATTTCGGAATAATATAAACGAGACACGGAAAATTAAGACAAACTAATTTAGATGATCAGTTCAGTTAAATATATACTATACAATATATATATGTAGTAATTTTTACTTATTAATATAATTAATTATATAGTTAAAAATAAATTAATAATGAAAAATAAATTAATATAATTAAAAAGTTAAAAATGACTACAGCTTACAGGAAAAAACTTAAACGGTGATTTTTTATAAGTGACAAGTTAATTGGCATGGCAATTGATGACAGCAAAAAAAAGTAATCGTTTTGTGTGACTCTCACAGTCGTCACCTTGGCATATACCTACAAGATTTTAGCAACGGACTTGTTTTTTTTATGGTATACACAATTACACGGCTGAAGGATAACTACAAGAAAAATTCGAGTAATATTTTTCAATTTTAAGCTTTTTCTCAACTCCTATGTTAATGGAAACTTAAACTTTAACGACTTTAATTTTCTTTAGATAACTATACGAGATAGATACTTCCAGTGTACACATTGGTGAAAGCTTTGCTTATGTAAAATGTAAATAATAATAAGCTTATTTCAAATCATGTTTAAATAATTATCTTTTTTTCATCTTCCCGCTGAATCCCGCATATAGCATGTGGAACCTTGTTTAAAGACACTCCATTTATCACTTTCCACTGAAATATCCAGGCCTTGCAGGCTTTTGCCTTGATATTTCTAGTAACGTAAGAAATTTAAACATTAAAAAAGAATAATTCATTCCCCCGAATGGGAATTAAACCCACAAACGTCGCGTTACAGTCACACGCTTGTGCCCTTGCACCACGAGGGACGAATAGGTAATTTAAAAAAAAAATGGTTCAACTAAAGGCGTTTATAGTGTTAACCTAACTATACGAGTATGTATATCAGTAATAATTAAAATTGTTATATTAATAATTAAATATACAATCCTTTGTGATTGAATTTAAAAAAACATGAATACAAAAGACAAAATTGTACCAGAAAGTACGGCTTTTTTCATCCAAGGACAACAAAACGGTAAAAGTAGAGTAGATGATTGAAATAAGAATAGCTTACGAAGCCGAAGCGCGTGGGATCTCGCAAAAAACCACTCCCGCTCTGAATCGCTTGAATGGACTAATTCAAGGTCCATCTGTTATAGCTTTTGGAACATTCCAGTAATCAAAAGATAAAATAATGGGAAACGGGAATGTCTTAACACTAGGTTCCCACTGCCTACCCTGCTGAGTGCGGGATACAACGTGAAGTTGTTTTTTTATTTTTTTATTTTAAAACGGTAAAAAACTATGTAAGCTATAAATATAATTGATGTACCTACTGAATCAGTCAATACTAAGGAGCTTTTAGATAACGTCATATCCTCCATATTTATATATTAAACGGAAAAGTTAAAAACTATTTTTTAAATGTAATTTAAGTAGTTTTCTGTTTGTAATGTTACCTACGACATTCCATTATAAAATAAAATATAATTGTAAGTAGTAACTTTCCGTTGTAATTAATATTACACTTTTATATCATTTATTTCTGAATTTATTTATTTTTTAATTTCTAACCATATTCAAGGTAAACAATTAATTTAAAAAAAAATAGATAAATAGAAATAGTGAAAAGAAAGAGAAAATGTTCTAGAAATAGAATAATTAAATACTCCGACCACTGCCAAACCACAAAGGCGCGGCGCCGTCATAGCAGCGTCGCTTCCGCATATCGACTCACCCAAATATTAGTTTTCAGCCGTAATCAGTACAGTGTACACGGCAGGGGATAATGACCTTTGAATGATTTATTTTTAAAGACGACTTTTATCTGTCCTGACCGCCTTCAGAAATGAGGTCGCGGGTCAAGCTCGTAATGGATTAACAAGTGTTTTTGGAGAAATCTACTTTAAAGTTTATTTTTTACTTTAATGTCAGATAAGGCAGATTATAAAAAAAATAAATTAAATCAACTTCACGCTGTATCCCGCTCGCAGTAGGGTAGGCAGAGTTCTCCAGTTTCTGCCGAATTCTGGAGGCATTGCGTGTTGAGTGGAGAAACTCCACGAAGCGCTTAGCCTCGACACAAGAGCGAAGAAAAGAAAATATGAATTTAAATAAATATTTCTTTTCCACGAGTGGGAATCGAATTCACAACCAGTCGCGTTGCCAACACACTTGCACCATGACTGGCATCTTTAAAAAATATTATATTAACAGTTATTTAAGATAACATTAAATATTAATACAGTTACAAAAATAAAAATCTTTTCGACAATAACAATAATTATTACACAGCAATCGCTATGCAAATATTTTTCTTCAATCCAAAGCTTATTTGAACCTTTTGACCATTTTGTCCCGTTAAACTCGTATCGGTAAATTTCAGTAACTAAAATAGCGTTTGATAAATAAACTTTGTTGATAGTACTACGTATACATATATGTAGTTTCTATCTTTGATTGTGACACTAATATTGTTTATTTATATGACATATTTATTTTTTTAGCTTCATATTGCAGGAAAAGGGAACCTGGGAACCTATTGTTACATGTTGACATTCCGTTCCGCACTATTCCGCCAAATTTCGGAGGCTTTGCGGTTAAGTGGCGGACCTCAACGCCGAGCTTTGCCTCATTAGCAGCGAGGAAATGAAAATATTAAATAAATAATTTCCTCAAGTGCAAATCGAACCCACTACTTTACGCCACCTCTGCGCCACTAAAGGCCTCACTTAATTGAAATATGATATTTTAACGTTTTAACGTCGTAAAAAGGATTTACAAACGCGTCGATGGATATCGATGGGCGGCGAGCGGAGAGACCACGCGCTCTGCACGCGATCGCACACCGAGTCTAAAGTTCACTCTAATTTAACTGTTAAACGATACTTAAAGCTGACAAAAACAGCTTAATAAAAAAGCTTCTAGGTATTATTTTTTTCTATAGAATCGCGCAGTCTAAAATACTCGTCGCCGTGACTAATGTATATTTATACATACTTACCAATTTTTTATTCAATTCTGAACGTTTCACATAATTTGAATAATAAACAAACCACAACTTTTATGTAGAAAAAAGTATCAGCCAATAAACTATAAATAACTATTTTTTTGAGTAATTTACAATTTTTTTGTAAAGTATGCACCGCAATTATTGGTAATGCTTAATGGAATTACATTTCGTGTGGTACCATCGTATACCGCCACCACCGCGTCCTGCACGCGGTCTCCGAGGGTGTAGAGTTCCCTTCCTGCTTACTGTATTACATCCTCACTTGCCCACTAACTTTTTTATTATATTAATTATCTTCGTCTGGAGCTACATTCAAAGTATTACAGAAACATTTTTTGTTAAATTCAATTCAGGTCAACCTGATGACTGATGACCCGACTGATTCAAATAAAATTTGAACATTTATTTAGGTCAATGTAACTTTTGAATAGGTAAATGTTTAAAAACAAAACACGATTTTTTTTCACCTGTCCTGCATTTAGCATGGTAGGCAGAAAGACCCTCCGGTCCTCACTTACCAAGGAATTCTGAAGCCATTGCGTGTTGAATGCCGAAATCAACGTCGCGCTTTGCCTCGACACCAGAACGAAGAAATAAAAATATCAAAAAATCAATTTCCTCAAGCGGGAATCGAACCCACTACCTGTCGAATTAACACTCACACGCTTGTGCACCTGCCCCGCGACTTTATTTATACACTGTAAATAAGATATGAGGAAATGAATGGAATTTTCGTAATTAAGTTATTAATAGGCGTGAGTCGTGTACTCACGAATACACTACTATGTGGTACGCACTGCGACGACGACGTTACTTACGAGTATTTCGGTGGACACGCGTGAGGCACGTGGCGCGTGTCGCCGGGCTCGCCGGGCGTCACGTGAGGCCCGACCGGTGCCGGCGAACAACCTCCTTCCACGCACTAAGCTTTGCAATATTTAAGCTACTTCATGATAGTATACAAAAGTTTCATTAAAATAGGTACCAGATAAAATAGGCTATTTCTAATATTATTATATTAATTTTTACTTTGATTAGCTTTTACCTATGGTGACAACTAAAAGCTATATATGAAAATGTGTCTGACATATTGCCATTGCCCATTGCCCAAAGTAACTGTTCCATAGATTCATATTAGGCCACATCGAAGTGATAATAAACTAGATATAACATAGAGTATAGCTGTCCTCAAAAAATAAACTAGCCAATTCGTAGTTCCTGAGATTAGCGCAGTCAACCAAACATAGTCTTCATCTTTATAGTATTACTATAAAGTAAGTAATCTATTAACAATCTAGATCTGTTAAGCATGATAGTATATTGATCCGATACGTTTTAAGTAAATAAGGCCACGGTGTAAACAAACATGTAATGTAATGTATTCGTGTCCGCCCGCGGCCGCCGTCAGGTGAGTGAGAGCTGCGCGGGCGCAGGCGCGGGCGCGGGCGCACTCCGCTTTTTACTTTACGCCCACTGTACTGTTCAGTATTTATTAAGTTGTTGTTAAAACTTGCCGAGATCTAACTAGCGACACATTTTGTAAATAAAGTTATTTCATTCATATAATTATTTATATATATTTGTTTATATGATGTTGCAAAATGATACTAGCTATGTCTATTGATATGGATTAACTAAAGAGGTTTTACTTTTTTAAGAATCGTATGATGCGAAATTTGCGAAGAGAAGATTAAAAAATATACATTACCAACATGACAAAACCACTTATCTACTTCTAATTCAGTAGCAACAGCTAGCTCATCTATTCTCACATAGATAACAGTACAGTGAGGTCACCCGATCTGTTATCAGTCTGTAAGTTTGCCTAATCGGGTCACGGGGTACCGGCCATCGGACCTCGGACACCGGCGCGCGGCAGCTGGCAGAACTGATAATCCCACACTTGTTTACAAAAATTATCAGTTTTCAATATATTACTTTTTTATTATATTTGACACCAAATTATTTATCTGTGTCATTAATTATCTTAATGGCATTAAGTATATTAAAAAATGCAAATGTAAATAAAAACAACACATATAAATACTTATTAATTTAAAAATTATTAGTTGATACCAAAAATGTAGTACAGAATTAAAATTAGACGGAATAAATAAAAAAAAATATCAACGTAGTCGCTCCGGTTCCGCGGAGCGACCACGTGACACCACCGGCAGCAATTCAAAACATATGAAAATTACACAAAATGCAAATAACTATATAAATATTTATAGAAAGATTATGGCATTCACGTTTAATTTAAATAATCACGAACAAAACATATTTGTGTGCGTATAGTAAGAATTATGATTATAGTGCAATTCATAATTATTCTAACCATTTTTTATGAATATACATACATTTTTAATATTTTTGCTATCAGTAAACAGAATGTGACCTGATACTTTTTCAACTATAGACAGTTTGACAGACGCCCACGTGACACGCACTGTGCCGGCTGAAAAAATATTTATTTGTTCAGCTTAAATAAACTAATAGTACCTTTTTTTAATGACTAGTATTCTTACTAATGAAGTAAATATTAATGCAAATAACATTAAATAAACAGATTAATTAAGATTGTTTTCAAATGTAATTTATGGAAATGGAATCCCCGTTAAGGAATTAAATCCAGGCACGTCTTAGGTATACACGTGCATCAAAGAAATATATCGAGATGATATATGTTTATGTTTACATAAAACATCGCATATAAATACTATTAAACCACACTATAATTAATAATCATAAAATCATACTAATATTATAATGTTAGTTTGTTTGTTATGGTTTCACGTCAAAACTACTTAACCGATTATCATGAAACTTTGTACACATTCTCCTAGACGTATTAGAAAAACAAAATATATTAGTTTTGGCTATAATATAAAAATAATTTTAAGATCGAATTAATATAATAAGAGAGTTCAATGCATTTAGTGGAAACGTCCCGGTTATAAGTACAAAATATTTAAACTACTTTATGAGGCTCCCATAATTGTAAAAATTATTCCAAGATTAGTCCCGAAATCTGATTGTAAAAGTTCTAAAGTTTAGTAAAACATTCTCAAATCTCTTCTCCGTTTACAATATCAAAACTCTTAAAAGCTTAAAAACCAATAAAGCGAGATGGGGTTGGTAGACTACTATAAAAGCACCGAGCGGGGCATTCCGCATGTACT
The DNA here is from genome assembly GCA_036379175.1 of Heliconius cydno galanthus. NCBI lineage: Eukaryota > Metazoa > Arthropoda > Insecta > Lepidoptera > Nymphalidae > Heliconius > Heliconius cydno. The sequence continues at coordinate 548,021 of JAKRZM010000827.1, forward strand.
CCGCAAACTACTATTATTATAATCAGTATTCTAATTACTTATAATCTGTAATTGTAATAGTTGTTGTAATAAGTGATGTAATACGTGAAGTGTAGAGGCCAATCATGGCACAGGGGCACCACCGTGTGGAAACGAGACAAGTTGTGGATTCCATTCCGAAGAAATGAAATATTTCATATTTTCCTTTTCTTCACTCTAGTGTCAAGCAAGACGCGGCGTAGAGTTCCACCACTCAACTCGCCATGCATCCAGAATTTGGCGGAAGTGGAGAGCGGCTCTTTTCTGGGCTCTACTTACAGTACAAATTAATTTTAGTTCATTATAATTTCATGCAATCCGTTGGCTCTCCGCTAACATTTGTGTATAAATAAGTACTTATTGTAAAGTAGATTTAATTCTATTCCCGTGATACTTATTTGATTAAATGAATATTCGATTACATTGGGTTTCACTTCCTGTTATTTGGCGTTTGAATAAAAATGTTCGCAATTTAGCGACGCTTCGCCTAAATACAAAGGACTTATTTTAGACTAGCAACCTAAACGCGGCTTCGTCCTCTTTAACTTATTTTTATATTAAAGCTAAATTATACAATTTTTTCTCATAAATAATAGCCTATATATTATTCTGATGTATAAATCTATATTTCTGTAAAATTTCATCTAAATCCTTTCAGTAGTTTTTGTATGAAAGTGGTTAACATTTATAATATTAATAGGATTTCTTCAAAAAATGTGGTAAAAAGCAATAATTATTTTATATATTTTTAAGTTCTTATGATCTCTTTCTTATATTAATGATTGCAACTATTATCATTAATTTGACTAATTGCTAACTTAAAGATAATAAAAATTGCCAACGGAAGTGGTTTTTGCGGTGCTGTGGCTACCTGTCATATTAAATATATCTTAATTTGAGTGCGCGGAAAATTCCTAAAGTTTAGAACGTAGGTGTGGAATTCTGTAGGGTAGGGTAGGATTTTGCCTGCCTGATCTTTATAGAGTAATCTATTCTTTTTCATTTCTCCGCTCTAGTAAACAGGGATGAATTACGCCACTCAACCCGTAATGTCTCAAGAACTTGGTCTTTGCGTATATAATAGAGTTTCCACCTGGGTCTCTCTCTATACCTGAAAATTCGTTAGCTTGCTTTTTTGTGTTTTTTTTAAGTTGCTGTATCTTATAGGTTATAGGTAGGTTGTGGGTAGATGGGTTCATATCGCAGGGTAGGGAAAAGGCTCCGCTCCCTAATTTTCGCTGAATTCTCGAATTACGTGTTGAACGCCGTGTTTTGTCTTGTTGCCGAGAAATTGAAAATATTAAATATTTCATCCTACCGAGTGAAAATCGAATCCACAACCGTCGCGCGTTTAGCCATATTTTTGTGCCACTGCGCTATGACGTCCTTGTTTGTTTATAATTTACAAATTTAAATTTTACACGTAAGTTCAGAACTGGCCGAATGGCCTGGTCTACCCACATTGCGGTCGGACAGACAACTTGGCGAGCGTCGCACACGCTCGTACTACATACGAATTACGAATACACAAAGGCATTGCCCCATCGCGTCGCTCTCATATGAGTACACCAGAATTAGATGCGACAAGCTGATGACTGATCTGTTGACATTTGTTTGCTTTGACTCTTTTTTTAGCTTCACATTGTATTCCGCATGTAACAGGGTAGGTAGAAGTAGTGTTAAGACACTCCGCTCCTCATTTCCTGTCGAATTCTGGACGCATTGCGTGTTGAGTGGCGGAACTCAACGCCGCGATTTGCCTCGACACGAGATAGAAGAAATGTAAATATTAAACATTTCATATAAATTTGTTTCAAAAAAAAAACTTAACACAAATTCAAAATATTATTTATTTAAATAGACTTTTGTGAGTACTTTTAAATCGAAAAACAACTAAACATCGTTACCACCGACTGGGAAGGAACTGGCTGAGAATAGCCGGCACCTGTTGAGCAGTTGTTTCTTTCTTTATAAAGGTTACAGGTAATCCCGTAGATAGCAGGGTAGGCAGAAGAAACCTGGCAACTTAATGTTAAGACATTGTTCTCATTAAGTAATTTCCATTCTTCACTATCCGTACAATAAAAAAAATAGAATAATAGTCGTGAGTCGCTCAAGCTCGAACTCTATTTATTTTGTTATGTTAANAAAATTTATGGCAATTTTATGTTATTATAATTAAGCGATTTACCGTCTATAAAATATATATTATAGAGATTATCTTTCGTGTTAGCAGAGCATGCTCTTCAAACTTAAAAAACTCACAATTCCTTTTGATATTTGCCTAACTATTTGTTACGTCTTTACTAATACTACATATATATAGCTGAACAGCATATTTGCTCAACCAAATATGCATGCTAATCTCATGAAGTACTCAGGTTCGAATTCAACAAATCTTATTGCGTATTTGTCGAAAAAGACTATGATATAGTACAATATATTTTTTGTGTCCATTTAATCCATTGTACCTGCAGTTGGTGCTACCTCGGATACTTGACACGAGTGTGTCATGTGTCATACACATCTCTTAGTTGATCCATTTGGTTTTTTGTAAAACTGCAGTTATCTGATAGTTGAGTGTGTATAGTGTTATTTCAAGCACATCAGAGGATCGGACTCAACCTCGCGGGAGCATTAAAGCCTCTAGTCACTTCTTATTAATAGACAAGTACGAGTAAAGTACGAGTAAAGAGTTCAAATACGTTAATATTAGAGTTACATATAGTAGGCACATTACACATGCAATTGCATGTTGCCTGCACTCGGCGGAGTGAGGACGAATACTCATTTCGTATTGAAATTGCTTCAATTTAATGGTAATATGTAGGCGCGGAGTGCGACGCGACCGGCCTACCCGCGCCGCGACGTCTTACTTGTTTACAGGATAACAATAATCACTGAATTTATTAACTATATCGTTATTCTATTGTTTATGTTTAAAATTGAACTTGTAATAGTTATTACAGTAATTACTATTAATGGAGGATTTTATGTAATAATTGAAAAATATGGACATGAATCTGTTTATTATAAATATTACATGAATAAATATTTTTACATAAACGTCAAATATAACTCATTAGCATTTAACTAACAATATTAGCATTTAACTGTCTCTTTACAAGTTTAACAGTTATTCTTTAACATCGCTATGGTAATCATGGACAACCATCAACAAATGTGTAATAGTAAAAAATATGAAAATAACTGTACTGACCTGTGCGGAGTGCGCGCGGCGAGGAACACGTAGTTGGTGCAGTACATGCCGGTCAACAGCACGGGCAGCGCCAGCAGCGCCGCGATGCGCGCCTGCCACCAGCCCCAGCCGACACATTCTTTCTCCATATTTACACCTTCTCTATATTTCTAAATCTAATGTTGACTTTCTCTTTCCCTTTCGAGGATCTGATCGATGTTTCACTAGTGACCGATGTGAAGGGTCGGACAATGTTTACAGTCAACAGAGTAGGTGGTTGTATCATGTACGAGCGTACAAGCGGTGTGACACGTCCCGCCGGCCGGAGGGTCCGCGCGGTAATGCCGGCTGCCAGGACCGCTGCGAAAGGAGACTACCGGTGCCGACTACTGACCGGCGACCGCTCACCGCAACTCACTCGTACATGCAAGTGATTAAAACTGATCATTTGATGCGGAAGATAAAGCTTAACACGGATTAAAGCGGTGACATGACGCACTCCTCGCCTCTCTCGCCTCGGCTTTGGCCACTTTCGTCTCTCTAGCTCCAATAAATTCCTTCACTTATTATGTTTCTTGTTTGTTTTTGAACTCGCGAAAGCTCAACAAGCACCTGCGCGTGCGCTGACAGGTACGATTCTGGCTAAACACTATTCAAGCTTACCCGAAAAAATATATATAGAAAATTTGAAAATATCTTCATAGCGTCTATTAGTGTTTACATTTTCTTTCAAAACATTTTATAATATTAATAAAATGAAGTGACATCGTCATCCCTTGTTATCAGCGTGTGCCGGCCAGTGTGGTCGGCGGCCGCGCACCGCACGCGCACGTGTCGAACGCACTCTAGATATAAATACCCTCGAGAAGGCATGGCGCGCCTGAAATAAATAGATGTACAAAAATATATCAACCTTTTATATGCTAACTATATGCTATGACTGCAATCGCGACCAAATTGTTTTGCAACTTGTCGGCACGGCGAGGTGGTGACATATTTAACAAGAATCCTCAATGGTAATGAGAATAACTATTAATAAAGCGTATAATATATAATATCTTGCATATTTTTATTATACCTATCTAGAACCATATCATAAGAACGATGTTACAAAAAGACAGCCTGAAACCATTTAAACACTTATTACTAGACCTTACTTATTTATTATATTATATGTTTTTTTTTCTTTTCCTCTTTTTTTTAGTTTCACGTTTTTAAACTGCCAATCAAGACATTTCTCTTCCCTACTTTCCACCGAATTCTCGAGGCATGGTGGATGAGTCCTTTGATGTGATGGGTTAAACCTGGCATTCCTAGCCCTTTACTCTAACACCATCAATTAAGTGGTTTTTACATTGAACAACTAATAAACAATTCATAGAGAGAGAGCCAATAGTAGAACAGTAGAACCTTCATTATTTTATAAAGCCTGAATGTTTATGTGCGCATACACCTAACCCGGTTAATGAATTACTTTTAGGGAATATAAATCTTGAGTGGTGGTAACTCTGGCAGTTATTAGGTAACTAAGATGCAAAAACTAGCAACTCATTTTTAAACTATTTTTCGGGAATCATATTAGAAATGACATTGTCCATTGTCAGACACTTAGCAAGGCTATAATAAGCTATAAGCGCCTATGAATATATTAAAAGCAAATAATATTTTTTACACTTTAGTATATTAGATTCGTAAGCGATTGTAATTTATTAGAGTTTAGAGATGTCTGGAAAAGGGGTTTAAGTCCTGCATTGACTGCTCTACTGGCGAATAGACACAAACTGCCAAGGACAGGAATAGAAATAGATGCAGAAATCTTGCAATCTCGCTTATAATTGGAAATGACAGCTTATGACCAAGACTACTCCTAGGCAAGCTGCTAATATTTATGATCAGATATTTAGAACTGCAAAATAAATGATAATATGTTGAAGACTAATAGCTATGTAGCACAAAAAGTTTATAAAATTCCGTCCAGTAGGCAGTTCTTGTGCCAAAAAGCAAATAGCAGATAACGACAACATACAGTAGCCAAAAATGTATATTTTCCATTTTTAAATGTTATTTTTTAGTATAAATTTAACATTCAGGATTTGCCCCCTTAGGTACGGAACCCTAAAAAATATACCTACTTAATTTCATGTGTGAATACAGCTTAACGTAAAGTAATAATAAAATCAAAACAAAAATACTAATTAGACATAAAAATAATAAAAAGGATGTGATATGAGATAAGATATTTTTAATGGTTAAGGATAAAGGTACAAAAAATAAAAACAAGTTTTATAATACGACGCCAATTAACATCTAAAACAAGATAATAAGAATAGCACGGCACAATAACATGGAGAATTGTCAACAAAATCATATTATCCACAGAAGAGAAGAAGATAGAAGAGTCCACAACTCTTCAAGAGCGATGGATTGCAAGTCCACTAAGAAGCATCAGTGTTAGCTGGTTAAGTCACTTCGGTGTCGACTAACGTTTGGTGCTTTTTCTATTATCCATGGTAAATAGCGTCGAACAGGTTTGAGACATACCTCCTGTTCACTTCTATACACTCTTGCAAAACTGAATTAACTTCTTAAGTTCTTGACAATAATTGCAGTATTATTCAAAAATGTTCACTATGTGTAATATATTATGTATTTTAACGTAAAATATATAACCAGGAGCACAGGCAATGTCACCGCCATAGCGATTCTCGCCTCCCGCCACCCGCAACCACCTTCCTTCTCCATACTTAGGATTTCTTCTTTTTATTTCCAAATCAAAAAATCTACAATGTTTCCTGCTTTTGAGTAGTGTTTACTGTAGACTAATAAAGGGTGTTAATCGGGTGGTGGTAATGGGTGGAAAAATTGTAGTTGTACGGACGAAGTTGCGACACGTCTTACTAGCCGGAAGGCTTACACGGTTGTGTTGGTACTTAATGATCTCGTAAGAATGGTGAAGTGATATCCCCTTGCCCCTCACCTCATTTGCAATCATCTTTTTCGCCTATACTTCGCCTTTGGAGGCTCGTGAAGGAACATATTTGTACGCGGCACGCCCTGATAAATATGATCTTGAATAGACTTATGTGGCATTTCTGATTATTTATTATACGCACCTGGCGATCACACTCCAGGTATAAATAATCAAAAAACCAACCAAATTATATGTTAACTTTTGAGCTATGATAGCACCACCAAAATTAATTCCCGACTTGTCAGCGGCGAAGTCGTATTACTCGACAAATACTTCATGAAGTATGTGAACACTGGCACACTGGAAAAATATTTTAATATGAGAAAAAAAAGTAACCTGTACTGTATCCATCCCTAGCAAATATCTGTTTATAAAATTGTATCACAATCTGATCAGCGGTTTTGCCCTGATTGATACAAACAGACATACAGAGTACTTTCGAATTTATAGTATAAGTACGTGTTATATGCTTTTACATTGTAAATGCTATTGCCGACACCAGGCACTGTTTAAAATAAGTCTAGTTTGGCAGTTTTGTTGGCAATCAGAAACATAGGCAAGATTAAAATAAAATCATAAAAAAAAATCTTATAAAATAAAATTAATCTATTGAAAATTCTAAACGCTGTAAAGTTATGATAAGTAATGCGTCAATGTCGTTAACGTCCCAGAGCTCTTACACCTGCGCGTGCGACGCCAGTATCAGGTGTGCCGTGTGATATGGCGGCAGCAATCGCCCGCTAACTTGCTCGTGCTTTCTCTTACCATCTAATATGTTAATTTTCGATAAAAGTTCGTATATGAGTGCAGTTTTATATTAAATTATTTAGTGAATCAAAATTAAAAAGTGTACATTGACATAGAAAAAATAAAATAATGATATAAAATATAATATTTAACTTAAGGAAAACGATGCAGAAAATAATCAAACAAGATCGATGATACCAAATCAATTTATACATAAAACGAGTAAATCAATTATAAAAATATGGCACGTGATCAAATGGAGAGCTCTAAGAACAGTGATATTATAATAAATAATGTAGAGAGTAGAAGAAGCGTGGACTCTTCAAGAGCGAAGGCCCTGAAGGATTCGAACGAGGCACTCGAGCTGGCCCTCGGAGAGTTGGGTCATTTCGGTCTCTATCAGCGCTACGCACTGTTCTTGCTATGCATCCCGAACCTTTTCGCCGCAATGTACTCCCTGAACTACGTGTTCGTTGCTGATCTAGTGCCATTTCGGTAATCTTTGTTAATTAAAATTTTCTATTTATTATGATCAATACATAGAAAACTTAAGACTAATTCGATTTTTTTATCTTTGCAAAAATACGTTAGTGCCATGTAACGATTTTAATCGAATTATATTGTAATTAATTATTGTAAGCCTAAAGAGATTTACAACCAAAATTTTTGTTGACAGTCATATGCCACCATTATTTTATCATTAGTAAATATCAACAGTAATTAAGATCTCGTTTATTGATATTCGTAATTAAGAATGTTATGATTTTTAATTCAAGTATATAATTAATATAATTTATTATAATTTATAATAAGAACCTACGTATATCCTTATCAGCATTTATATTATGCTAAGTAATAATGTTGACAAAAGTATTCCTTTCAATTTAACGATTTAATTTCTAATAAGACAAGTTCTAACAAGACAATATTAAATACGTAAGTAAATGATTTTTAGATAAGAATATTTTTATTGAAGTATTAAAAAAATAAGACTTTTTTAAAACATTTACAATAAGTAATAAAATTTACAACAATTACAATAAGTATCAAATAGATAAAACTCTTCTGTTCCTGATAGACAACACACAGATGCAACTACTGGGAGCACTAATAAGGATTTCTCGAAATGGAAACGGGAATACCTTACTAAATATGCTGATTATAGACTGTAGGATTTATCATAAGGAACAGTAAAGAATTTAAAAAATCAAAGACTAAACTAATATTATTTAATTCAATGGTGAGAAGTAAGCTAGAATATTGTTCCACTGTTTGGAATCCTTTCTATCAAATACATACTGACAGGATAGAGAGAGTACAAAAGAAATTTTTAAAATATTTAAATTATAAGGATAATGGGATAAACAAAAATAAAAGGTACAAAGATATTTTAAAATTTTATAAAACGCTTTCCCTATCCAGCCGTAGAGTCATGCTCGATATTTGTTTTTTGCACAAACTTATAAATGGAGAAGTGGACTGCAA
>JAKRZM010000827.1:578261-596434 GCA_036379175.1 Heliconius cydno galanthus
GACCTCGGCCAGCGAGTCCAGGTCACGAAGCTCGGGAGCGTCCAGCCACGCGTATATTTCAGTGAGCTCGGCGAGCAGCGCCCTGGCGGCGGCGTCAGCACGCGCAGCGCCCGAGCGTGCGTGCAGGGCGGCTGGAGCGGCGCGGGTGAGCGCCTCGAGACGGCCGAGACGCGCGGTGAGGGCAGCGCCAGCCTCCCCGCCTGCCTCAAGGCGCGCGGCAAGTCGGGCGCCGCCGCCCTCGGTAGCCGCGGCCAGCATGCCGCCCACGTTGAGAGCATCGAGACGCGCGAGGCGCTCGCCTAGACGGCGTACGCGGCGCTCGGCGTCGGCGTCGTCGGGCTCGGCGTCTTCAAGGAGCGCGGCGAGCGCAGCGTCGGAGGGCGGGCCAGCAGGCGCGGCGCTGGCCTGTGACATCTGCGCCAGCGCGACGCACGCTTTCTCGTCGCTACATGTCCACGTCAATGTTTCTCCTCCTGCTTCGACACTTACACTACCACCCTATTAAGTGATAATTAATGCATTACACCTTAATGTAAAAGAATAAATTCTAAAATAATATTTTGGAATTTTCTTATACTATTTGTTTCTTTCCTTCCTGACTAATATGTTATAACTATTCAGAATTAATAGATACATACAACGAAACATAATGGAAAGTCATATAAATATATTTTTTGATTTTTATACTTTGCATTACTGGCTTCTGGAGGCTTTGCAAGTTGGGTGTAGGAACACAACGCCGCGCTGCCGTTTGCCGCATTACCAGAACAAGAAAATTAAAATATTAAATATTTCATTTCCTAAAGTAGGAACACCTCTTGAGTTTACCTATATCACAACTTTTCGATATTGATTATCTTAAATGATATATTACAGTTGAACACACACATAGACAAAAGCAACATAGTATATTCCTAGTATTTTACTATAAAAAAATAATTTAAAACAAACAAATCCAGCAGTGGACGAGGACGGTCTAATAATGATGTTGATTGAGATTTGAGTGTTTCTGTCTCTAACAGACTTATAATGTGGGACTATACTACTATACCTAGCTATAACTACAGATTACCAAATCTATTTAAAATATTCATATTTCTTTGAATAAAATATTAAAAAATTAGGCCAGTTGTGTTATAGGGGCACAAAGTGTTACTGTAAACGTGACTGGTTGTGGGTTCAATCCCCACCTGAAGGAATGAAATTCCATTTCTAGAGCAAAGAAATGAATTTCCATTTCTTTGCTCTAGTGTAGAGGCAATGCGTGGTGTTGATTTTCACTGCAATGCCTCCAGAATTTGGCAGAAAGTAGGGAAAGGAGTCTCTTAACACGAGGTTCCATCTGAGGGAGGGAGGTTGATTAATATCATAAAAATTAACATTTTCAAGTACCTACTGCATACTATACATACACATACCACTACTACCTATGCATAATATGCGACTACTAAACAAAATTCTATTGATATAACGTCTTGATTATTACGCTACAAGTAACGAAATTGTAATATATAATGTAACATACTGGTAAATCAGTTTTTATCCGTACAACGTGTAGCGGCCAGCACCGCAGCCGCGCGGTGCCCTCAGACAGCGTAAGCGAATTGCCGTCGATGCTGAGTCGCTGTTGGCGACCGCTTGCGTTTAATAACTCAGCACTAATTACATTGTCCAGTCCCATTCCTTCGTCTAACTTCATTTTAACACATCGATACGCCTACTTAAAAAAAATATAAAAATAACACAATTCACATAATAAGTACTAAAAACACTTTAGTGTGATTTTTTATTACTTATTGCAACTATAGTTTTTATTAATTATATTTATGGTATAATATAAATAAAATGCTTAATGTAATATATGGATACTACAACAATTCTAATTTATAACTTCATGCCATTTTGGCATTTGTTTGGCATTTTAACAATGACTGTTTAACATATCAGCTGACACTTGACATTGACAAGTAATCAGGACTCGAGAGACCACACCGTCGGAGGACTTATAGCTTGGCAAAAAAGAGTTTGGAATGGTGACAAGTGAAACTAAATATTTTATACTAACGATCCGCTCGCGGCTTCGTTCGCTTAAACTACTGAATTATGTACTTCATCCATCCATCCATCAGCCTTTTAAAGTCCACTGCTGGACATAGGCCTCCCCTAATGCCCGCCACTCCGCACGGTCCTGCGCCTTTTGAATCCAGCGATCCTTTGAATTTATCACAGGAATTGCACCAGATTAAAAGAAAATGTGTCTTAATGCAAAAGGTACACACATTTTTAGCGAATTCATTAATTTTTAAATGAATAGAGGTAGTTCATAAATTCCACTTCAATAAACGTGCATTATTAATGTCCAAGTTTCTTTCTTACAACGAAATTTCACCTTTGCACGCTAGTTTTAAAAAAACGTATTTTTTGGGTAAAAATAACATATTTATTTAGGAACAGATTCGTAAAAATGTCACACTATCAAATGTCATTGGCATCAACTGTCATTTAACAATGACATTTGAGTTTGACTATTTTAAGCTTTCATTTCATTTCAATCATAGGACAATCATTACCAAATGGTAGCATAAAATTGGTTTTATCATTTAATTGAAGCTTGGAACCACTAAATCACCATCAAATCTTAATTTTAGTAATTGAAATTGATACTTTGTTGTTATTATATAGTTTCAAATTATTTTTTCATCAATAATATATAACCTCAACAGAATTCGAAATAGAAATAAACCAAAGTTAAGATGTCTAAATCCACGAATAAAGGCGGAAAAGCTAAATCAAATGAAGAGATATTCGCGGGATTTCAAAACTTGCGAAGTGAGCAGAGGCAACTAGCTAACAAAATTTCTGAACTTGAAATGGACTTGAACGAGCACAAGTGAGTTAAAGATCCTTTATTATGACAAATATTAGATGAACACACAATTATTTTATAAACAAATACCGCCTGTATCTGTTATTACAACAATGTAAATAGACTATTATTTTTAGGATAGTAATTGAAACATTAAAGGCAGTTGAGCCGTCACGCAAATGTTTTCGCATGGTAGGTGGGGTCGTAGTGGAGCGCACTGTAGTTGAAGTACTACCGGAATTAGAAATTAATACAAAACTGCTACCACAAGCATTACAGGTAGGAAAATATTTTTTAATAAAATAATCCTGATACTATTATCATAAGTATAAATAATATACAAAATTTTTAGGCTTTACAAGAACAATTGGCTAAGAAAGGTCAAGAAATTAATGAGTACATTGAAAAACACGATATCAAAGTTCAGCGAAATGCAGAGAATGCCAATGAAGCTCCTCAAGATAATGCACCCAACAAAACTAATGTCCTTGTTGCTAGCGGCTGACCACAACATAGAGCTTATAGAATACCTCTCCATTACATATAGTTATTAAGTTTCCTGAAATTTTTGAGTTAAACTGAGAACTGAGAACTAAAAAAGTGGATTTCATTTATTTGATTACTTTTGCTTAGCTGAATAACATTTATTTAACAAAAGCATGTATTTTAAGGTAATATATGTACATTAAAGATCTTTTTGTATTTTAAACCATTTATTTATTAATAATATTATAAAATATAAACAATACATATAAAAAAATATCAAAAACATTGTTTAACTGTGTTACAATGTTACATAACATTTGGATAAAATATGATTTTTTGCAAACATGCAATACAAGCACTTACCTATAAAATGTAAAATATAAAAATAACACTGCAATAGCAGTTATTTAGGTAGATCAGCAGATCATCATACTGTATCCCACACACAGTAGTGTAGGCAGAGGGAACCTAGTTTTACACTCCATTCCCCACTTTCTGCCAAATCCACGCATGGCGTGTTGAGTGGCAGAATTCAATGCCGCGCGTTGCCTCAACACCAGAGCGAAGGAATGAAAATATAAACAGAAATAGATATTTCATTTTCTCCAGTGGGGATCGAACCCACAACTGTCGCGTTTCAGTCACACCTTTGTGCCGCTGCGCCACAACGGATATATATATACGTAGGTGTTTTATTAAGTTACCATGCAGTAGCAAAGAAATTATTGAGCATTACAATCTTAACACAATACTACAAGGCTTAATTCACACTTTAGGGCCACTCTTTACAAAGTGCTTCCAATATTTTCATTCCATAGTTCATTGTTACATGTGCAGGTTCTAATCACACGTCAGTCCTTGTTTGCCAGTCAATATGAAATTTTATTAAATTTTTTACTAAAGTATATCAAATATACCTTCTTAAAAACTTTCCACTAATACAAAGTAATTAATATTAGAATATTATAGAATAACATTTTAAAAATGTTGAAAATATTTAACAAATAGCATTCTTTTTTACCAGAAGATAATTCTTAGCAATGAAGTCAGAGTGACTGGAAATCAAATTTTTATGTTTTCTAAATAAGTTTTTTTCTTTTCTAAGTGTGGAGTAACACATTAGAAATGTTAAAAATATTTCAATAACTAGAAATACAATTGATGTGTAATAAATCTGATCTCATTTCAATAAAATATTCTTTAAAAATGTCTGTGTCAGAATGTAATGAGATGACAGTAAAGAAAAGTGCAGTCAATCATTGTTTTTTAAACAATGAACCCATAGGGGATTATTGTTTAAAAAACACTATAGAGTGTGGATCAATCCTCAATATTAGGACAAATTTATCACAAAAAAATGAAATGAAAAATGTTTCACAAAGAAAATATTAAACATATTTTATCGCAATTGTTCATTTAATATTTAAATGTAATATAGCACAATCTATTATAAGAGAAAACTGCTAGTTCATATGTGAATAAATTTAATGGCATAAATGGTACTAATATAATATTAAATACAAAAAAAGTACTTGTATTCTTCATTCATTCTTAAGACTGAAATGTACTTTCTTTTATAGTGTATTTAAGTGTCCTTAGGATACAAAAATATTAGCATTTTTATCTATCAAAAAACTTTGTAACATTCATTTAATGATAGTATTTTGAATAAAGTAATTACTATCAGCATACTACAGGTTATTGCAGTTTAGCACCATATTTTTCTTCTTTTATTATTTTCAATAAATTCCTGTATTTTGTTATCTTTATATTCTTAAGAAAATAAGGATTATAAAAATATTTTAACTGCCGTAAAATTCTATCCAATTATTAGTATAAAAAATATACTTTGTAATAACTAAATGAAAACTAATGAATAAGCAGTACATACATATTATGTATATATTAGTCGTCGATGACTAGAAATGCGCGACGTTAGTGGGCGCGTACGCCTCCCCCGCAGGTAGCGGCGACGTGTCATGCGCGCGCACTCGGGGCTTCTCGTCCGCCGCCCTCTCGTGCGCGTCGTCCGCCTTCCCACCCTCCGCCGGCGGGGGCCAGGGGGTACTGCCACCCTCCTTGTGCACGACGCGCAGGTCGGTGATGCGCATGTGTTTGTCAACCGCCTTGCACATGTCGTACAGCGCCAGCGCCGCCACCGCGCACCCCGTCAGCGCCTCCATCTCCACGCCAGTGCGACCGGTCGCGCGCGCCTCGCACCACACACGCACGCGCACCTCCTCGCTGTCCTCCGCGGGCAGCGTGACGCGCACGCGCGCCAGTTCCAGCGGCAGGGGGTGGCACAGCGGGATGAGGTCGGCGGTGCGTTTAGCGGCGAGTGCGCCCGCCACCTCCGCCACGGTGAGCGCGTCCCCCTTGGGCACGCGCGCGTCTCGCAACAGCCGCAGCAGGCGCGTGCTCACCTGCAGGAAGCATTCGGCCTCGGCGGCGCGCGCCGTCACCGCCTTGCCCGCTACGTCCACCATGCGCGCGCGCCCTGCCGCGTCCAGGTGTGTGAGCGTGCAGTAGGCTCGCGCGGAGACTCGCAGGGCGGCGCGAGGAGCGCGCGCTGTAACGGGGTGCAGTATAGCGACGACACCTACCCGCCTATGAGAATCATCGGCCGGTTCTTCAAGCGGGCGAGATTCTGCATGCCTACAAAATATTAGCCTAAGCGTCATCATCCCCTCCGCGCCCTTCGGCGATCTCATCGTATTAGTGATATTCAGTGAAGTATATTATGACCCCAATTATGAATACATGTGGATAATGAATCTACAAGATTGGTATAAATTTAATTTAATAGTAAAAATTTTTATCAATGAATAACGCAAATGAAGTGTGAATGTGTGTTTCCCATACCTGCATGTTGTGGCAGCTTGCGTCTCAGCGCGGCGCGCACGTGCATCGCGAGATGGTCGTCGTCGGCACCCGCGCGCATTGCGTCGCGCAGACTGGTCTCGGCGGCGCCGAACAGGCACACTTTGAGGTTTCCGTCGGCCGTGAGGCGCAGACGGCTGCACGTCGCGCAGAACGGCTTGGACATGGAGGAGATGAACCCCACGCGGCCGGCGTGGCCTGGCGCGCGCCACAGCGCCGCCGTGTCGCAGGCGGCGTCGGGCGCCGCGCGCTCCATCCCCGGGTAGGCGGTGGTCAATGTGGCCAGCACCTCGCGCTCCGGCACCATGCGCGTGTCGTCCCAGCGGTTGCCAGAGAAGGGCATGAACTCTATGAACCGCACGTCGAGGCGACGGTGGCGAGTGAGCTCTACGAAGTCAAGCACCTCGTCGTCGTTGAAGCCGCGCATGAGCACGGTGTTGACCTTGACGGCGGCGAGGTCAAGGTGCAGCGCTGTGTCGATGGCGGCGCGCACGTGCGCCAGTGCGGCACCGGAACGTCGGGACAGGCGCTCGAAGCGATCGGGGCGCATGGAGTCTAGCGACACGTTGAGTGCGGAGAGGCCGGCGCGGCGCAGCGCGGGCAGTCGCCGCGTCAGCGCCACGCCGTTACTTGTCATGCCCACCGTGCGCACGCCTGGCACACTGCTGAGCTCCTCTAACACATACATATCATAAAATCATTTGTGTCTCTAATTAAATAGGTCAATGAGCAAACTATTTAGATGCCAGTGCTTAGGACAAAGTTCATTGATAATATTAAAAGTTCAAGTAACATTAATGATAATTGAGGAATAGTGACATTAATGATTGATCATTAAAAGGACTGTATTTTTAATATAGAGAAGAAACTATTTAGAATTTATTTAATGTGTGGATGGCAGGCTTGAGGGAGTATCTAGGACTGAGGATTCAAGTGTAGGTTTAATGAACCAAGAAATGTATATTATTGTGCCTTCTCCCTACTGATATCAAATTCAAAATCATTCTACTAATGCTGCTTTAAAAATATGTCCTTAAGATTGAGGTCCAGGTCAGAGTGTCTTTGAGATTGATGTACTTATTTTGTAGCAGGGTTAACCAAGGTTATTATATAACTGTAATTTATTTCTTTATAGAAAAGTACAAAAGAGAGTATTATAACAGTAATCAATATACTTACGCACTATATCAACCAGGTCAGTGCGCACAGTGGGCTCACCTCCTGTTAGGCGCAGCTTGTCGACGCCGAGTGCCGCGAAAACGCGCGTTAGGCGTAGTAGCTCCGCGCGTGTCAGCAGCGCCGATCGGGGACTCAGTGTCACACCCTCCGCTGGCATGCAGTACTGACCTAAAATATAATATATCCTATTTTTAATTCCAAACTTTCAATTATAATGGTTACTGTCAACTGATTAATATAATAAGTAATAGCTATAATGTATAATTTAACTCACATCTTAAGTTACAGCGCTCAGTCAATGATATGCGCAAGTAGTTGTGTCTCCGACCATATAAGTCTACTAGTGGAGGCTCTTTACTGTCACTTTTTGGTGGATTTGACTCCGCCTATAAAAAAACAAAAATATACCTTGAAAATATCCTTGAATTTAGTAAGATCAAACTGAACAAACAATACATTATTTACTTACATCAGTATATGTTTGTCTCTTTCTGCTTATAACTATATTATAAGCAAATCTTCCCCAGTAACCATTCGTTGCTATGCGTAATAACTTTAATTTACTGCAAGCCATCATGTTTCTTCTCAATTAATACGTTGGTATAAGAAAATTAGCTGAACGAATTCACTTGTTAAGTGAATCGCCGGCAAAAGTTACACTGTTTTAAATCTGTCTTGCAAAATATAAATGTAAGACGTCACGTACAAATAATTATATAGATATGTATTTATTTAAAAGTTGATGTATTCTGTTTTGCTAATTTAAAAAGTATTGGAATATTACAAATGTTGTTTAAGCACTTAAAAAAACGACTATTACGGATTAAATTTAAATATTTGTACACTTAACTGCATATTTTATGCAAACATATAAGGAACAGCACCTACCACAAACAGTTATGGTATATATACTAAAATTTAAGTTTAAAAATATGTAATTATTAGTTATATACGTATGTTGTTACAGTATATGTTACTTTACTTTCGTTTGTCATTTATGTTGTTTACGTTGTAAAGTGGTTGACATTTGACTTGTAAGTTGAAACCACAGAACACATTTACTCACTGGTTGAAACTGAAGGAAACTGTAAGTTACAGACTAAATATATATATCGCACCTATAGAATTATTTTAAAAATATCAAGGTTTGGGAAACGTCAATAAAGATGTGTAGAATTATGTTTTTGTATAAAAATTAGGCTTACTGAATCATTTCAGATACAGCGGTTCGTTGGAAACAATACTTTTGCCCCATTTTTCACCGAATTCTGGAGACATTGCGTATTGAGTAGCGGAACTCAACGCTGCGCATTACGTCGACGCCATAGCGAAGAAATGAAAATATTAAATATTTTATTTCCTCGTGCGAAACCGAACTCATAACCTGTCACATTTACAGCCACATTTAGTGCCCCTGTTTACAAATGACCTCTGTTAGTTGTATTTTTTTAATTTTATTAAAATGATTAAACTTAGTTTTTTTTCTCAACCAGTCTTTCATAAAAAAAATATTGCCTGTTTTTTGTAAGTAAGCGAAATGCAATAACTAAAGCAGTGACCTATACATTTTTTGATTAAATACATCCGCAAACTAATTAAGTTACTTAGCGACTGCGTCAGATTCAACGACGAAATATTGTCAATAATATTATGTAGTATGCGGAGCCATATATTGAACAATATTATTGCCAATATGGTATTGACAACAATATTGTGTGTTGGGCTAGCCTTACAGAATATAGATTGCTTATGATGATTATGACTTGGGCATGAAATGTCAGCTGTGAGCTGTCAAATAATGTTTGAGTTTGCTTATTTTTATTATTAAAAATTTAGAAAACATTAATTATTAGAACACTAATTATCTACTTACTATTATTATGTTAACATATTTTTTGAAACAAAATTAAACATAAAAATATCTTAATTGTTTGGCGTTAACATTCACAAATAAACTAAAGCCTATGTGAAGCAAAGAAAAATATACTTCTTAAAGCAAGAAATAAATAATTAATGGCGCTTTTTCCTGCGTATTCTTTAATATCCGACAAGAATAATGATTATATTGATGATTCTGGTAATAATTATATCCTTTATATGCAAAAAATAAAAAAAAGATATTATTTTGTGTGTTATTTGTTTTTGTACAGTTTTAGATTTAAAAGAATCAGATAGTTACCCAGATGCACCAACAGAGTTGCAATTGCTTGTTAGTGACGAGAACTCAGAAGATGATAAACCACATAAATATATTGACGCTTCTTCTACAAAAGTTTCATACAGTCGAGACATAACCAATGAGGATTTCTACATTGATTGCAAACTTGATTATGGAAATCTTCGAGTATCAACATTGTATTACCCTGGAAGACCTCAGTAAGTTATCATTTTCAAATTATATACATTTAAATATACACAAACAAATACAATCACAGAATCAGTATCAGTTTTTAATGATGAAGTTTCAAACATGCCATCTAAGGGCAAAAACACTTTGCCAATGACACTGTATGGAGACACAAAGTGTGTATGGTAAGAACTAGATTAGGTCATCCTATGTTTAAAAAGATACAGTTAAAATACTGCAATCACTTATAAAACTAGGCTATAACATAGTATATATACAAATACATTAAAAAAATGTTTAATTTATAATTGGTATTTACTAAGATGATATCTGTGGACATCACATGCCTGTGGAATATAATTTAATTAATTACCTTTTTTTGCACTTTTCATTTCATTTAATTGGCAATTAACATTTTTTGTACTTTTAATTTTATCTTTATGTAATTCTGAGGTTATTATTCCTTTCATGTATATATGTTAATTTAAAAAGATCTTAATGGTTTATATATTACATGGAGTTCATTAAAACCAAGTAGAATATATAATCTTTTTTTTATTTAAGCAGCTTTTTATACAAATTGACAAAGACAATGTTGTTAATTACTATTGGTTTCTACGGAATATGTTAGAGTTTATATGGAAGTAAACATATACATATAAACATGTATAAAGGTGGAATAAGTTCTTATTCCTTGTATTAAAGGTTGTGTACTTGTTTTCCAACCATATTTTATTTTTCAAGTAAATAATTACTAAAAATAAAAATAGCTTAAATAGATAACATTTCTCAAAATATATTCACACATTCATATATTATTACCAAACCGCTCATGGCTTTGCTGACATGAACTAAACAATTGTTAATTTACTGATCTACATTACTTTCATTTTCTTATAATAATATAATTAAAACCAAATTATATATCTATATTAATCATTTCAAGACCTTTATTTAGGTGGTTGTAAAATATAGGCAAACAAAAAAGTCAGCAGCACAATCTCTAATTACAAACACAGTTATGAGTTTAATTTCGACACAGGGAAAGACATTATTTTCATTTCTTTACAACAAGACAATTGCACTGAATTCTGGATCCTAAGAGTAGTGCCTTGAAAATTACGCAGTGCATGAAATGGATTGTCTTAACACTATGTTGCTTCTGCCTATACTGCTGTATGTGGAAAACAGTATTAACATAATTAAAAAAAATATTTACCCATAGATACAAGTGCTCAGGCAGAGAGAGTCTGCAGAGTCAGTACTCGTCAGCACGGGAGAGCCGCAAGCGGCGCTACTACAGCCGGCGCGTGTGCGACGAGCCCACCGCGCCCGCCGTCGCCGCGCGCTCCGCAGCCCTGCGCGCGCTCATAGCTCACTCGCCACAAGATGTCATGCTATGGGAGCAGTACATTGATTTTCAGGTGAAAAGAAATATTAAGTATAGGTTTTGTTTGTGTAAAAATTGTATGTGTGTCTTTACAATTTTTTTTACAAATAATAAAAAAAAAGAAATATATGTATATATACAGGGACACAGTGGCGTAGCGAACTTAAACGCAACGCAAAAGACCGTGCAAAGTGGAGTAGGTTGAGTAGGAGGGAGACCCTGGCAATAGCCGGGATTAATGCCAGGAGGAAGAAGACAGGGGCGTAGCGAGCTTAATTCGTGCCCGGGGCAAAATACTTTTAAAAGCGCATATGTTTAAATAGTTTTGCGGACTATTTGGCGCCCCTTTTTGAGCAGCATGTAAAATAAACATTAACATTGGAAGTATATAAGTGTAAAATGTGAATTTTCTGATGATCACTGAAAGTTTAACATACTATAATGTTTACTGCGCATATTGCAGGAGGAGTGGTGCGGTGCGGAGGCGGCACTGCAGGCCTCGGACGAGGCGTGCGCGCGCAGTTCCGCCCCTCACCTACGCGCCCACCGCCTCGCCGCCCTGCGCGCTGCCTTACCGCCACAGCGCGCGCTGGAGCGCCTGCGCGACATGCTCGCAAAAGGTTATTCTAGCTTATAGTCTTCTTAATAGTATTAGTTCATATTTATGACATTTTGTTTTATAATTATGAGAAATTGAAGAAAATAATACAATCAATGTTTTACAAATTTGAAAATAGATTTTTTTAAACTAAGCATTAATTTAATCGAAACAGAAAAATGCGCAATAATACGAACGGAGCTATGGGAGGAGTTGCTACAAATGTTGCCGACCGCGCCTGATGGAGACGCGGCCCAGGTGACGGCCGCTGCCGGCGCCGCCCTGCGAGACACGCGTGCTGCCCCGCTCTCCGCCGCCGCCCCCGCGCGCCTCGTGTACGCCGCCGCCGCTGCGCTGCGCTCCGCCGGCCACTGGGAGCGACTCGCGTTGCTGTTGCACCTGCTGGTCGCCATGAACTACGCGCCCGCCGCCCTCGCGCCGCCTGCGCCTGCACTCGTCGAGCGCGCCGAGCTCCGCCTACGCGCCGCCGAGGATGCCGCCCTCGCCAGCGGCCTCCCGCTCAGTGCCGTGTGGGTGCGTGTGGAGCGCCTGCGCGCTGCGGCCCACTGGCACGGCATAAGCGTGCCTGACGTAGACCCGCAGCGCACGCCACTGCCGCATGACGTGGCGGAGCTGTTGCCGCCCGTCACCGACGACCAGTTGCCGGCGCTATCGGCGCGCATGCTGGCGCTGGCGCAGGTGCCGGCGCTGCCGGGCACGCAGTGGCTGGTGCGGGCGGTGGGGGGCGGAGCAGGCGCGGGGGCGGCGGAGGCGCTGCTCCCGCTGCTGGAGGCGGCGTCCATTCTTCCCTCCGCGCACCCCGCCACCGCCGCCGCGGACCCCGCGCTGGCGCGACGTGTGCTTGCGCTGCTGCTCGACCCGCCGCACTATTTCACTGACGATAGCGGTAACATTTTTCTTTTATCTTTATATTATAAATTTCTTTCATATTTCCAACATATCTAACGATATACGATTTGTTACAGGTTTCCTAAGCTGGGTGAACGGGGTATGGGACGCGTGTATGTCGGGCGCGCGCGGCGCGTGGCTGACGGCGCTGCTGTGCTGGCGGCTGCGCTGGCTGCGTGCGCTACTGGTGCTGGCGCCGGGCGACGAGGCGGCGCGCCTACGCAGTGAGGCGCGTTCGTTATTGCGACGATATAACACTACAAGTACGTCAACGCGTACTACAGTACATATATCTTTATTCTTGATTTCATATTTAATTCCTAGCGGGTAAGTCTAGGGCAGCCAGAGACAACAGAACGGTAAACGCTACAATCTGTGAATATCCTTTTTGTCTCTTCTATTTTTATCAACCTCTATGTACTTGCCGTCCCAGAAGTCCTGCCTTCGGTAATATCCATATTGTATTCTCGATGATCGAAAGAGGTCTCTCCCTGCTTCTTTTGCCACTCACTCTTACTTTGTAGATAATTTTCATTTCTCGTTCGTCACTCATTTTCTCAACGTGCCTCCTTCCAGACTCTCCGCTGCCGTTCGCGGAGTTTGCGCGCGTGGAAGCGGCGTCATCGGGCGCGGCGCGCGCACAGCACGTGGCGGTGGCGGCGTTGCGCGCCGCACTCTCCGACGGCTACTGTCCGCAACATTACGCGCTTTATATAACCAGGTTTGGGTTCTGATACTACAGTCGTAGAGTTGTGCCAGGGCCTGAAGTAGTTTTTGAACTTTTGTGCTTTGTTCACTTGCTGGAAAAATATAATCTAATCTGCGCAACCATCTACAGCTAACTTCAGGGCGGCCATGGCTCTTCGACCGGACTGTACCAGGTTAAAATAATAGCCTAAGATCCCAGGGCTCCCAGACCAACGTCGTTTTAGCAAAGGTGATTGAGGAGGTGGTTAAGACGTTTGTACCGCCTTGAAAGTGGGGCCCTTTCAAAGGTAGCCCCAACTAAAGGTACATAAGATCCACGCTCACCTACGTTAAAATAGAAACGCTCTTATTTAGAGTAATGTAAAAAATGTATTTTTATTATTGCCAGATCCTTTACGTGGACCTTTACCCTCGCCAGCCGTCCTAACGGTTGTTTAAAATGGAGGCAAATTACGTTTACCACAATTTAAAAGTTAACCACTATATGAATATAGATCAAGTGTCTAATGATGCAAGTAGATGTTGTTTTAATTGGGACTTAAATTTTTGGATGGTAGATGATTTTATTGATAAAAAATGTGTCTAACTTGTTTTAGGATATTATGTGAAGTGAGTTCTGACGCAGACGCTAGTAAATGCGCGTTGGTCTGTGCGGTGCTCAACCGCGCAATTCCTACTGAATTACATCCACCTTCGCAAGATGATCTCCGTGTAGCACTTGATATGGTATGTTATATATATTTTTTGATTCCGCATATGTTAGAGGGAACAAAATATTATTGCGTTAGGTTCTGTCCGCTTTATGCGCTAGAGCGATAAAACGATAACAATTTTGGCTATAATGATCACCCTAAGTGAGGTTTATTTTGTTGTACTGCTATAGAATATACTCAATAATTGATATTATACCTTATTTATTGATATTACAATAAAGCGAGCGTCGTGGTACAGCACAGTAGCATCTGATTGTGATCCTGGTCGTTGTGGGTTTGATTCCTACATATTGGAATTCAACGCCGATATGGTATGGTATGACGTTCAATTCTGCTCCTTAACGCATATTGTCAAAATTGGGGCAGTACCTTGGAAACGAAGTGTCAGTGACATTTTTAGGTTTCCTTTTGAATATATAAATATATATACGTAGTCAAAATTGTCTTTGTCATATAACGATGATGATATAAGTGTTTTTGTCCCTATATCAGTGTGAAGAGCGTTGTAGTAGCATCGAGGCGGAGTTCGAGACAGAGGACGACTCGGGCTCGAGCGTCGCGGGTGACGTGGCGGCGGCGCTATCACCAGGCGCGGGCGAGTGGGCGCGGGCGCGCGCATTGCTGGCGGGTGCGGGGNATGCGTATCTAGCGCTAGGTTGGCCATTAATTACAGCTGAAATTATGTTCAAAATAAATTATTTAAATAGAAGAATATAAACAATCTGAAATTAATATTTTTGGGTGCAGCTGTAGTGCCGCCGAGGGTATGAATATTGTAATATATAAACATGTTGTGCTGTCATTAAACGTGAATTTTTTGAAGAAATCCTATGATCACAAGTGCATATCAAAATAGAGTGTTATAACTTATTTTAATTTATAAATAAACCTAAATCAAGAAGGTTAAAAACCTATCCTATATGTATAATAAAATTAATTATAATGGAGAATAAATTAAATTATAGTCGAAGACATCTTAACGATTAATATTTTTTTGTATAACTTGTACAGTTAGTTCTCATATAGCACAAAAAGTATCGTCACTAGGCACGTACTGTTTTGTTGTATATGAAAATTCGTATTTTTGCTTGTTTCAAATTGGACGATTTCTACATAGTTTCATAACAACGTGAGATTAGCGGTTAAAGCGCTCGGAATGTGAATAATATGCACAGATTTCAAGTCCTCCGATACACTTTGAATATATACAAATATCTGTTGACCTGCAACCAAAAATAAAGTAACTTAAAATTCCAGGCGACAGGAATGTACATTCGATAAAACCTATGCTATAATAACAACAAAAAATCGATAATTTTTTGTTGTTATTATAGCATAGGTTTTTGTTATTATTTTGACAGATAAAAAGATTAACACAAGTTAACGGTTAAGCTAACGGTAAAGGTTACCTGTTTAATGATATAATGCGTGTGTGTGTTGCAGCGAGTGCGGGCGCGCCGCTGTGGGCGCTGGGCGGCGTGGGTGGCACGAGGGCGGTGCTTACGCCGCGTGGGCACACGGCGGCGCTGGCCACGCTGCTGCCGCCGCTGCTGCGTGCCATTAAGACTGACTTCGCAGCCACTGGTTATATATAATAGTTTTTATATATTATATATTATTCCAGTTTTATTACAGTTATTTAGTAATATTTACCAATTTATGTATAAAATATTGATTGAATATGACAACCCAAGTCCAGTGGCAGTGAGTAAAGTGTTCATTGAAGTTTTCGTAATACTTAAACATATGGTGTGATACTGATAATATCCCTTTAAAGTTTTTCTTTCAATTGGTGTATTATTTGTGATTTGCTTCTGTACATTTTTGACTTCACAAGCCCTTACTAACAAAAATCACAGTGTGTGTCGTGCGACGATCTGACAGTTCATTGTCGGTTGTTACACAAAGATAATTCTCCATTCAACGTGACACTGGCGAAGTGATTTTGTGCTCAACTGGCACGTTCGGAACGCCATTATAGAAAGAACAGAACAGAACACAAAGATAATATTTTTAGGGAATTATATATATAGAATCTATAATTAGCTGAGTAACCATTTCACGAGGTGTGTAGATGTGTCTAATTCTTTAGGCACCTATGTAACAACATTTATTGTGTGATGGCAGAGGCGGAGGCGCTGGTGCGCGTGGCGCGGCGGGTGACGGGCGGCGCAGGGGGCGGTGCGGGCGGCGGCGCGCTGTGGGCGGCGCGGCTGGAGGCGGAGGCACGCGCACCCGTCCCTCGTCTGCCCGCAGCGCTGTACCACGCTCTCGACCGCGCGCCTGGGGATAAAGTACTCTTACAATTATTTACTTTTTATAACTTCGTTTTTAGCAATTACTTTGTAGTCTAATAATCATTACGAAGCTCATAAAGGCTGAGAATGAAATCCATATGTACTTTTGAGAATGTTAATATGTTTTAAATAGTGTTTATAATACAAATAATAGTATCCAATAATGCCGCAGTGGCTGTACGTGCGCGGCGCGGCGTGGTGCGGCGGCGAGGCGAGCGCGCTGGCCGACGCGCTGCTCGAGCGCGCACTGCGCCTCCACACGCTGCCCGACGAGCTCACACCTACTACCACTACCACCACTGGCTTGGAACGTGGAACTGACGTACAATAATATATTAAAAATAAAAGTTCTATTTACAATCTACATTAATGTTTTTCTTGTTACATCGACGTTTGAATTACAATTACAGTTCTAATAAAAAAATAATATGTAGCTACACGATACATCCACGCAATCTCAACATAAGTGATCTTAACAAACGTACAGACGGACAACAAAGTGATCCTATAAGTGTTACTTTTTTTGCCGTTTGAGACACGGAACTCTGAATAATGAGAATGTTGTCCTTGCTGTCTCTTAATTTAACTTTTAAGCTAAGCAGTAATAGCAATGAAGAAAAAACAACAAAAATATAACCTGCAAAAGTAAAAACAAGCCCCGAGATTGATCTTCAAGTGTGAATATTATCAAGTATTAGGGAAAGATCACGTAGTAATTTAGATCTTTAGTCAAAACTGGATTTTGTTCACGCGTTGGTATCTTAGTGTAACTCATCCAATGTTAGATTCATGGATACGCATACTCAAATACTAGCCATTTATCAATATTTAGTATGACGATATAATGTGGCGGTAAATACTTAAATATAATTTAACGATTAAGAATGCTTACCTAAACGGAAGTAATATAACCGATTTGTGATGAAATGTTAACAACTAGTAATAATTAATATTCCACAGTTAACTTCTATTTTGTGCAGGTAGGTATAAATATATATTTTTTATAATATTGGATCATACTTACAAAGTTGCCAGATCCTGTACCAGGTTAGTCTTAATGTTCATAGTCTTCTATAATAAAAACTTAAAACCAAGACAGATGTCAATCAGCGACGGAAGAGAATACTTCATGTACAATTTGTGCTGTCACGGTTAAAGCGGAGAATAAAGAACAGTGAACAAAGCAGTTGTTAACTGCGAGGCATGTGCGAGACGCTCTCGGTACTAGCGATGCTGGCGGCGCTGGCGGTGCTGCCGGCGGCGCGCGGTTCGGCCCCCGCCACTGAGGACGACGACGTGGACGTAGAGCCTGGCGCGTATGTGGTGAGTGAAAATTTGCCATCGAAAATATTATTAACACAATTTTGTGCTCGCAATGTATAAAGAAAACCTATTTTTACATAAGTAGTTTTTACTTATTTGAAATTGAAGAGACCTAGTAGAAGGAATTTGTGTAGCTCTAAAGAACGAAGCTTCAAGGAGACCTCGTGATGGAGACTTCTTGATATATGAACCTATGTCGTGTTCTTACTTCAAGATTTATGTAGTTCGCATTTAATTTTAATACATACAGTATTTGGTTTTTTAAAGTTCTACTAAATGATTATTTTAATTAAATTAAAATAATAATTTAGTCGAACTTTAAATTTAATTATGTATCTACTTAATAAAGGTAATATTGGAGCACGAGAACGAGCGGCAGTGTTCCGCGTCCCTGATCTCGGAGCGCATGGCCGTGACGACGGCGGGGTGCGCGCGCGGCGTGTCCGGCGCACCGCTGTGGGCGCTGGCCGCGCTGCT
>JAKRZM010000827.1:602774-617100 GCA_036379175.1 Heliconius cydno galanthus
TGCATTTAAATCGGTTAAGCCAATTCTGAGATTACCGGTAACGCACGCACAGACACAGACAAACAGTCAAAAATTAAAAAAATCTTGTTTTGTGTTCTATTACATTAATAAAGATCCCCAACAACATTTTATCTTAAATATCTTCCAAGTACTTACAGACACCAATTTGTTACGATTTTGTACCTATAGATACTAATACAAACTTATAAATCCCTTTGACCTACTCTAAAATTGGAAGGAAACCTCGGTGGGCGAATCCAAATTGCACTTTACTGGTTTTTTCGTTCAGAAATACGGAATTATAAAAATGGACAAATGTAATAGGCATTGTAAATCATAGCTTAAGAGCAGAAACACAGTAGCTTCGAAAACATTTAAATTATTATTCACACCTCGAAGTGACCTTCGATTATCATGAATGACATTATGTTTTGTTTTTGTACTGGGCTCAAGATGGCATATTGAAAAAGCATGTTATCCGTGCCGTAGCATATAAATAGACAATTGAATGAGTAACATTTTCTGGTATGTGTGTGGTCAATGTTTTTTTATAATTTTTACTAGCTTATACCTTTTAACTTTACTTTTTGATTTTTTGGCTCTAGAGCCAGGGAAAAAATCAGACGGCTCTAGAGCCAGGGAAGAATCTAGTAAAGCTAGTAACAAGACAAATTACGTGGTGTTGAGTTTCACTATCAAATATCTAATATCTTGAAAACTGGGGCGGAAAGTGGGGAACGGAGATTCTTGACACTAGGTTCCCTTTTCTTACCCAGAAATATGCTGGATATAGTTATATAGGGGACCTCGTGTTGAGATACTCTGTTCTCTTGAAACTAATAAAAATAAGAATGTTAGCTTGAAAGTAATAAAAAAATCTTGTAAATGTTATATTACTGGAAAGAAAAAATAATCCTATTATTATAATTACTGTCCTATTAATGTTATTTAGTCACAGATAAAGATATACTTTTTGTTTTGTATCGGTGGTCAAAAAGTAAGGTAATTTGTTTATAAAATGAAATTTATTTATTTATTCGTCCAATCAAAATTTCATCCCTTTCAAATTAATCCCAGTCCGATAAAACACACTTCTTGATTTTTTTCTTTCTTAATTTTCAATGCGTTCTCGCCCCCTTTGATTTCGTTATAACACTTATAAACGTTGTCTTGTGCCATGCTTTCATTGCTTTGGTAATAACAATAACAACTTCTTTCCTTTGTTGATCAACTAGTTTGTGTAAGTTAATTTAGTATTGTTATGTTAATATTTAAACTTTAATGCTTTCGGGAATAGGACTCGATTTTATTTACACTCGTTCTCATCTTGTGTGGTCGAACCTCTAATTTATTAAGAAAAAAAAATAGTATCTATTAATTTAACAATAAATCTTTTATAAACAAGTTTTTAATTGATTATAATATATTTGTTCTATAATAAGTCTTGGAGATACTACGTATGTGACCTTGAGGTTAACAATGAAGCATGGGCAGGGGTCGCGAGTTCACATGCCAGCCTGGGCAGACACAAATAAACAATGAAAATGATTAAAGATATCCTTCTACAAATAAAAGCTATTACGCAGAAGGAACCCAAATCATAAAATAGAGATTTCTTAAAATTATAATGCTTATACTAACGACTCTACTTAGTATTTTTTATTATTACTATCGAAGCTTTTTCTTTTCTTGAGCAGGATTCAGGAACAGGCAATCTGCTTGACTCAAGACACTCGTATACTCCTTTTATATATTCCGCTCGTAAAGCTCATTCAACATTGAAATTTTACCAGAGCGGAAAATTAAAATTAAAACAATATTTAAATAAATATAATTATCTAGTTTAAATGTAAATACTATTATTATCTTAAAATTGTATTTTTTTAAGTTTGACTTCAAATAATCAAATAACAAGAAATCTAAAGTTCTTAAATCACAATTGAAGCTAAAAAACCGATTTTAACTTTTTTTAAATATATCTACTAATTTGTTAACCATAACGTGGTTCTGAGTTCAAATTTCAAATATAACTAAAAAAACACATTTAACATGTTCACTGCGGGACCTATCCTTGGTCTTTTTAGACCTCGTATTATTTTCTACATAATACATATGTATTTTGATACAGAATTCACTTATTTGTTTTCTTTTTTTTGTGAAAATTTTATTAGCTAATTAGTTCCATAAGTTTTTTAAGAAATATATTATAATGCTGTTTTCCAAACTTAAAAATAAATGAAGCGTACAGGCGTCAAGTCTATATGAGGTCGATTTCGACCTCAAACTACAATGAACGTGTTAAAAGGTCGTCATATCAAATATTACTTTGTAGAAAATCACTTGAAATACATTTTATATCTATAATAAATGACTAAGTAGCTTCAAAGGAAGTTATAAAATGAAGTTTTAAACGAACATACAAATATTTACATATGTTTATATTGGCATAAATATATTCGAAGAAAAGCTGATATAACGTAAACAAATAAAGTAGCGATAAGAGACATTAGACGTAACTGAGTGCATTGTGAGTAAATACTATGAATGTTATTATTAAACTTGTTTATCATCAATAGACTCTATTGTGTCGCAGAGAGGAAATGTCCAAATGTACAGGGAATTCATTATTTTAATAATTGCTGTAGTAATGGTCCAACCACCGAGGACGCAAAAGACCGTGGAAAGTGGAGTACGTTGAAAAGGAAGGCATACCCTGGCAATAGCCGGGATTAATGCCAGGAGGAAGAAGAAGAATTGCTGTAGTAAAGATAAAGCCAGTTAACATGTCTTTAAATCAGACATAAAAATTTCTACTTTAAAATCGGAAAGTAATAAACTAATTGTGTATTGACAAATCTAATCTTTATATATTCTTATTTTTTTAAAAAAAGTAAGTATTCGTGTATGTGTAATAATTTTATTATTATATATTATTTATATCTATCTATCTATAAACATTTATTTGTTTGAGCGCGTTGATCTCAGGTACTACTAATATAAATTGCAAAATGTTTTTGTCTTAAATAGTTCATATACCGAGGAAGGCTATATTATATTACCAAATGAACAATTAAAAATGTTGCAGAAACCGAAGAATTGGAGAGTTTCTGTTGTGAGACGTAGGTATGCCAACTTTTAAAAAAATGACCACGCAGGTGAGGCTACAGCTACGTACAAGCTTAGAGCTTATAGTGTACTAGCGGCCCGCTCGCGGCTTCACCCGCGTGAACTATGTTATTATTAATTTCTGTCTCCATGAATACGTCCTAGTGACGTCTATGCAAAATTTGAGACTCCTAGCATTTGTAGTATCGAAGTTTCATACAAACTTTCAACACCAAAAACAGCACAACCCGTTAGAAGTCGAATATTGCAAATTCCCGTCTTAGCGAGCATCTACGTCCTATAAGTAACTCCTATGCAAAATTTCAGATTCCTAGCACTTGTAGTTTCTGTGATTTCGTGATGAGTGAGTGACCTTTCGATTTTATATATATAGATAGATGAACTTATAGCTTATGTATATGCACATTTTAAAATGTTAATTTTTAGATTCTCATATCTCCCGCGTATTATATACTCGTATGTTTGCAGAGATAACCTAATATTAAGCCACTGTATTCTCCATCGCCCATTTTCGGGACTTTGTGTGTTAAATCCTATATTAAAAATTTTTTTTTTTTAGCTTTACGCTGTATCCTCCATATAGCATGGTAGACAGAGGGAACACTCCGTTCTCCATCTTCCACTGAATTTTCGAGGCATTGTTGAGTGCAGAACTCAACGCCGCGGTTTGCGTCGACACCAAAGCGAAGAAATGAAAATATTAAATACTCCATATCGTCGAGTGGGAATCGAACCCGCAACCTTTCACGTTTATAACTAGTCATAAGTTTGTGTCCCTGCGCCACGACTGGCCTCTAATAAATAATATATTCTATATAAATCTTTTTTTTTCATGATGATTGATCCTTTAAATCATTTTTGCAGAGCGCATTTATGTTTAAATATTTCTGTCAACGTTTTAAAAAGAAAATAACAATAATAATTATTAGAAAATAGTAGATATACCACTTTATTCCTGCTCTATCTATACATTATTGTAAAAAATAAAATGGGATTTAAATTTCATCACATAATAAAATAAAAACTTGAATAGCTCGTAAAGTTCATTTGTTTTAACTTTCAAAAAACATTGGGTATAAAAAGATTTATTGAAGCACCACATCGCTTAAGGCATCTATCGTCCTGCAGCTTCTTGCTTAAGATGCACATGCATGGACTCGGTAGGGATACTGTAGAACTGGTGAGTATCAGAACTGCCATAATATGAAACAAGTATTATGTATTTTCTAATAAATGTATTATTGATAATTATAATATTAACATTTTACTTGCATTTTTCTTAGCATTATCAGTAGATGTAGAAAATTAGCGAAAGCAGAGCAAATCAAGAATAGAAGTATATAATGTCTTAAAGAATTCTGTAAACAGTATATTATAAAGTATATTTAAGGTCATCTTTCCCCAATATTAGATTTGTTTAGCCCAATGCGAAATCCCTAACAGAACTATTACCTAACGCCTAGCTTTGTCTAACCAGACCAGACACCTTTTCTCAAGAAAATTCGATCATATTTCTTTAATTATTTTTGTATGATTCAAAAAATTAATTAAAATGAGAATTAACTTACATATAAGAATACAATAATTCTATTATACACACGTACAGACATCTGCCGAAGTTAATCTTTGTACCGACAGAGATGGCAGTTGTACGGTGTCGGACGACCGAAATAGACTACATCGTGGTCTCTCGCCACTCCCGCTTATTGTTAAAGTTAATACATTCACTTTAAATCTTACTTATCGCGGGAATTCAGTGAAATGTAGTGATAGTTATATAAATAGTGTTTTCTCACTCAATTTTGTTGTTATATATATATTTTGTGACCATGTGGTGTTATTATTTTGTACTGTTCTTGTTATGCCTTCCGCAGTCTGATGGTAAGATTTCGTTATTGTTGAATTTTATTTTATTTATTAATTAAATGTATAAATTTAGAAAATACTTCTTTGGGATGGGGTAATTTTATTTACTTTCAGCTACTTTTTAAGCTTTTTCTGAAAATGGGGCTATTTAAATGAAAAAGTTGAACTAAATCAATATGTAAACAATTCATTTTCCCGAGCGAAAATCGAACCTACAATTGTCGCGTACAGTCACTCGTTTGTGCCCCTGCGCCGCAACGGACTTTATATCCTTCATTTGATTCTTTTCACCCATTAACGTTATTATTTTCGTCCTCTTATTTTTATATAGATCTTTCCGAGAAATACATGAAAGAAATTGTCATTTAATAATGTATCAGAAAAATTGTCAAAGTTTATATTGTAGTGTATTTCCAATTAGGGAAAATATTTTGAAACCTACATATATAATTTTATGATAAGCGTAATTAAAGTCAAGGTTCAGAAAAATAAATCACCTTGATATTTTGCCTAGAGCCTTATATCTCCAAAAATGTAGACTTCGTTTGTATAACGATTAATTATAAGAATGCCTACGGTGATATACAGATGGTTGTTATGTTTGATGTTTTTAAATTTCATAATTTAAAATACTTGTATTATAATGAATACTAAAAGGAAATATCAAGGAAAGTTAGTGTCAAAACACTAGATGCATTTTTTTTCTCATGCTCTATTTTTTGAAGCTATGATTTTTGCTAATTTTACAAAGAAATTATAGAATCTTTTAACTTATTAGGTTACTCCTCTTAACTTAACTTAAAAGAGATATGTAAATTTCTATATATTATATAAAAAAAAAAAAATAAATACCGGCTGATAATAATTCTTTTCAAATGATTACACTGGTACCTACTTGTTCAATAAAATCAATTTAGTAAATAACCTTATTAGAACGTATTGCTTCCAAGCATACGAACGCTTCGGCATGGATTTAATTTTGCTATATGTATTAATTTGATATAGATAAAAATATTTTTTGAGGAAGTTTGGCGCAGGAGCGTAAGCGTGTTTGTAAGAGCGACAGGTTGAGGGTTCGATTTCGATGTGGGAGAAGCTAATAAATAAATATTTTTTTTTTTTATTTATTTAAATAAATAAATATTTATTAGCTTTGGCGTCGTAGAAAAGGGCAGCGCGCGTTGAGTTCCACCACTCAACACGCAATGCCTCCAGAATGCGACGGAAAGTGGGGAATGGAAGTGTCTTCATGAGAACGAAGTATGAACATTAGATTACCAGATTCCCTCTGCCTAATACAGGATACAGTATGAAGCTAAAAAACATATTTCTTAGTTAATGCACTATATATGTCCAGAGACCAGATATTGAATATAGCTTTAGTAACTACTGATAACACTACTTTCAAGTAGACAATGTGTACAAACTGTTCTGTTTAAATGTTTATTTAGTGATAATCGCGAGTGATAAGGACGGCTTACATTCAGCTTTGTTATAAAGATTACAGCATCTCCAGTTTATTTCCGTAACAGCGATCTTAATATCTGTATTTGTTTGTATATTTATGTGAAAGTTGTATTATATCATATTTAGGATTTTTACTTTCTACATGAACTTCTTTTTTTTTTGCAGCAGGATTAGCAGAGAGAAACTATAGTTATGACTCTCCGTCCCAATTTTTTCTGAGCGATCTCGTTGTGAATGGGAAAGTATCTGTGTGTACGCGCGTTGGTAACGCCTTCGATTCCTATTTGGATGAATGAATTAATTAGCCCTGATTAACATATAGTCTTAGAGGTATCTTCAGATACCTTCCACCAGCATTAGGAATACGCAATTATAAAATTAAATAAAAAAATGTAATAGTTACAAATAATTCATATTTTTTTAAACTTTTGAAAGGCGTGCAGCTGTCTCTTAAATGTATGTTTGTTTATAAAATTTATGAGCTGAAAATGAGAGCATGAATCACCCACTTGTGGCTCCACATTGAGATTAATAGGCCACGCTTTGCGTATAGATTTTTGCCTTGCTGTAAATCGTACGAGAAGAGCATACTAGCGACGTGCCCTGGCTTTTTATTATATTTGAAAGAATAAAAAACTGATAATACAATGTTACTTACCCCAATTTGATCTACCGTACATACTTCAACTTTTAAACAAATTTAATAAAGAATATAGAATGAAATTTACATTTGTATGCACACTCAAATATAATGGTGTGGATTCATTTAAAACATTACGGCTACTATTTAAATGAAATTACATACTGGTAGGGGACGGAAGTGTCTTAATGGTAACGGAGTGTCTTAACATACTCCGCTATGAACAGAATACGGTGTGTTCCTAAAAAACATATCACATCTCTATGGGGCTAACGTAAGAGCACGACTGGCACGACCTTTCCTCGAAACATAATATGCATCAATGACCTGCATGTTACCTTGTAAATTGTAATCAAAATGATATTAAGCCTTCTTCATTATCCTTCTTATTTTTAATATCCGTTTCCGATTAAAACCAAGGTTAGATAAGTGTTTAACATTCTTTAAAACTTTTTTTGATCTGTTATTTGAATGAATATGCATATCTCTAGCAGATGCGTATAGCGTAGTGTCAGGACACTTCGTTCTCTATTGTACACTTGCATTTAAGAATTGTAAGGAGAGAGAATAATGACGTAAATATAATTCTAGCAAGAGATTGCAAAATGCTATTGTATTAAATTTTCTCCTTTTTATCAATTATCAAAGTAACATTTGAAATATTATAATAACTACTACAGGACTAGTTCCAAAATGTTAAAAGCTGGTAAAACTGATACAAAAAGTAAATTATATTCTTTGAATTTGTAACATGGTTTTTATGCATTCAGTTTGAATGCATTCAGATGGTGTAGGCAAAGACCTGGTGTGAAGACTTCGGTCTTCAATGTCCATTTGGCTGTTTATTTTAGAGTGTAGGTTACAAGCTAGTAGTAAATTAATATATTTATGCGACATTACTAGAACTTTATATCAGTCAGATGCCAAAGTGCTAAATCCATACGAAGAGACGACATAGCGATGACAGGCGTATGGCAGTCGTGATCTTATGAATTGTTAGGAATGACATTTGTAGGCAAACTCCCATATAGCATTTTTTTTAAATAAAACTATATGAAATTTATAAAATAAACAAGACATTGAACACCACAAATGGCCCTCTAGTATAATTTATTGAAAACTCTAACAATAGGCTTTGAAGTTTTAACATCCCAAGATAAAACAATTATAAGGAAAAAGCACAAGTTACATGTATGCTTTTAAATATTATCTATGCAAATACCATCGTCAGATATCCACTTGCCAATTAACGTCAATCATCCTCTTGTTTGGGTCAGGGTTAAAAGAATTGGATTCAACAAGCGTTGCAAAATTTTGCAGGAACATTCATGTATAGACCTTGTTATAGCTTCCTTCTTCTTTAATTAAATGTATGTAATGTATGTATTGATTTGTATAATATATTTTATAAAATATAAATAAACTAATATAAATATAAATAAATTTTGAAGAGATTTCAGTGTCAAATTACTTCCGTTTTCCATTTTCAGCAGATGTCAATGTTTCGCTTTGTCTTGTTAGCAGAGTTGGTAAATGAACATAATTTATTCTCCTATATGGGAATCGAATCCACAACCATTGCGTTTACAGTCACCAGCTCCAAAAGCCCAAAAATTCCAGCTCAAAAATTAGGAGGTGCGTGGGGAACGAAGTTTCTTAAGCTTAGGTTCATCCTGCCTATCCTGTGATACTCTTCTTTCCAACGCATTTCGATACATTAACGATTGCATGTAATTACCCCATAATTATACTTGACTAAGTTATATATTTTGTTGTTTAGGCAGTCTTATGGATCAAATGTCAGAGACGATGGCACTTTGCTGTAATCAAGGAACAGCGTATGCCCGGAACCATACTACTGACGACTGTTCCTCATCAGTACCGCCCCCAGTCCATGAAACGTTTCAACAGATGTGCTCCTTTGCAATGGACCAATGCTGCAAGGAATTCATGAAGTAAGTTGATTTTATACGAGATTGAGAAAATTACAGGCAAAGTATTCGAAACATATGAGCGCGCAAGCGAATGCTGCGTTTTGTGATGCAGTAAAGCCAAAATAAGTTTATTTTTTAACCTCATAAGAAATGACCATAATTAATAGCTGTTACAATAACATTGACACCATTACTTATTTTTAGTAATATAACCTTGTAATTATTAGATAATTTAATGTTAATATTAGTCAAAGACAAATGTATTGCGGTTTGGTTCATGATCTCAATGAAGTCATGCCATTTTATATGAACTAAAATTGTATAAGTTTTCCTTAATATTGACATAAATAATATAAGGTTATTTATTCGATATTGAGGAAGTCGTGGGGCGGCGCGACGGCACAACGGGTCACTGTAAACGAGAGGGCTGTAGATTCTATTCGTGTAACTTGATTCTTAGTTATTTACATATAATTGCAAATTATAACTGTATTCTAAGTATAGTTTATTGAAGTTCTTTCGGTTGTTCAAAATTATAAATATTTTAATTAATTTTAATATAGGTACATATCTTGAATTTACAATCATTTCTTGCAAGCCATGGCTGTTACTTTAAGTAAAGTTTTTATTGATTTTTCCAGAAAGAAGTCTGACTGCCAATACGGTATCGAAATAGCCACAAATGTTCAAAGTTGTGCCTCAACCAAAGAATCTGTGAAGGTAAGTCAACATGGTAATATAAGAGAAAAGATGAATTTATATGAAAACATAATTATAAGCATATTAGATTTTTATAAAATCACATACAATATAATTATGTAGAAAGTAACAATAAAACGAGGTTGTAGGTTCGATTGCCCATTCGAGAAATTAAATATTTCATATTTCCATTTTTTTGCGGTAACAAGGCAAAGCGTAGCGTTGAGTTCTGCCACTCAACATTCAATACACTGCAATACCTTCAGAATTTGAAGATGATTATGATTCTATTAAATAGTATTAAAAATTTACTAAACCTAGATTCTTTAGCTTATGACACAGTTTACAACGAGAAAGTTACTGTAGATAATCTTATCTGACCTATAAAATAATGAATGTTAATCTTTCTTGATAAATATAAATTTTCCCGAGGCCAGTCGTGGCGCAGAGGTACAAGGGTGCGTCTGATATGCGACAAGTTGTAGATTCGGTTCCCACTTGAGGAAATTAAATATTTAAAATTTTCATTTGCTTGCTCTAGTAACAAGACATAGCGCGGCGTTGACTTCACCCTCAATAGGTACGCAGAGTGTCGAATTCGTACGAAAAGTGGAGAACGGGTAAAAGAAACAAAGTAAAAAAATGCTGTAAGATTGAAATACGCATTACACAAATACGATTACCACTTCTTTCAGCAAATTAATGCATTTCATCTTGTTCCTACAGAAATGTTGCGACCAGTGCATATCAGGAGTAGACGCGGGCAAGAGTAGAGGGATCAGCTCCTGTGGAGTGTCTGAAGAAGGGAAAAGTGCTGAACAGTTACTAGCTACTGATGCATTTTCACAATGTTG
Organism: Heliconius cydno galanthus; assembly: GCA_036379175.1. Lineage (NCBI taxonomy): Eukaryota > Metazoa > Arthropoda > Insecta > Lepidoptera > Nymphalidae > Heliconius > Heliconius cydno. Next base: position 613,361 of record JAKRZM010000827.1, read on the forward strand.
CAAGGTATTATAAAAAAAAACATATTTTTTCTATAATTACTTAAAGTTTCTCAAGTGAAATATTAGTATGTAGGTATATCATGGGATTCTTTAGATCTAAACTGCATAATAGCAAAGACACGATTCATGCCCCTAATTGGGTTATAGAGTCTGTGAAGAAAAATGGGTAACACTTGAAAGAAAAAAATAAATAAAATCGACTGGTTGTGTCTTAACACTAGGTTAGGACTCTCTCCCTACCCAGGCAGAGGGATCCCATATCTTTTTCTATGAAAAAAGAAAAGAAAAAGATTTATAACGATGCCGTCGAAGTGCAGCTGCACGATGTATCACTGTCCCGCGACGCTTGTGAATTCTATTCCCATTGGGAAAAATGGATTATTTTCATTTTCCTCTTCCTGGTAACATGAAAATAAGCGGCATCGAGTCCCGTCACTCAAACATTAGTTCAAAACTGGGAACTAGATCTTGGAACTTGGATCTTGGGAACTAGATCTTAACACTAGATTCTGCTCTCTTTGACTTCTATATACGGGAAAAAAGAGAACTTAAAAAAAATATTAATCAATATATTTAATTTATTACAGAGCGTAGCAACGGAAGACATCGGCAAATCGAGATCCCATGTAGAATCTGTACCGAGCCACACTGATAAACGTATGTGTTATAAATTGTGTTCCTACAATATATTTGTACGTAACAAATTACATTATGGATAAGAGGTTTTGTTTCTCTAGCCTTCTTCATATTACTTAGATTGAAGAATAAATAATATAAAAATTTTAGAAATAATACGTACCGCGCGCTGCAAAGTTTTCTAATAAACAAAATTTCTGGGATTATTTTATATTTAATGATTAAAACTGCGCAGGAGCAGAAAAACTACCTTGAAAAAAGAAAATTATGTTTTTTTGTTACACTATAAAACCTACAATTTGTTTTTAGTTTACTTTCCTTAGTTACTTTTATCAATTTTTAATAAATGCTTTTTTTTGCTAACTATTTTTTCAAGTTATCCAATTTTTTTTAATTGTAAATTTAAAAACTTGGATAACTTAAAAAATTAAATATCTTCCAGATACAATCTCTAACAGAACTGGAGTAATGGCTGGAGAATTTAAAATAGTTAGTTGTCTTATATTTAGTTTAATTTTTTTCCTAGATTCATCATTGCCTTCGATATGTGAAGATTATGCACCCAACGAGCTGTGCGCACACCACTGCATACCTATTCCTGGGTCGTATAAATGTCAGTGTAACGATGGATTTATGCTTATGGCTGATGGAAGAAATTGTAAAGAGGTATTTTTTTTCACACTACCCTTCAAGTAACAGTATACAAACTTTGTAGTATATGTTTTATTTTTAAATACCTCTAGATCTGACTTCCTTTAATATTAAATATATTTGCAATGTCCATACAGGAAAATAAATAGCTAATTAATTAACTAATGTACGAAGTGCAATATTTTTGCTTAGGTGACAAAAAATAGATGCAAACCTCACAACCCGTGCCAATACAAATGTAATGACGACGGAGTAGAAGTGAAATGCTCGTGCAGACGTGGATACCAGCTCATGTCCGATGGAACATCTTGTATGGGTAAGTTTTTTTTGTTTTGTCAGCTTCACACTGTATCCCACATACAGCTAAGGCAGGACTCAGGGTAAATACTCTCCGTTTCCTACGAACTGACGACCGACGACGTTTTGTTTTGTAACCAGAGCGAGGAAATGAAAATAATGAATTCTTCAAATTGGAATCGAACCCTCAACCGTAATAGCTACACTCAGACACTGCGCCACGATGGTCTCTCATGTGTTTCGAATTATTTGTTTCAGACATCGATGAATGTATCTTAGACCCACCAGTGTGTTTGCCAAACACCCAGTGCCATAACATACAAGGATCTTACAAATGTATACCTGTTAAACATCCGAAGAATAATTTGGAAAAAGGACAATGTCCACCTGGATTTGCTAGAAATTTCTTGAATAACGCCTGCGATGGTAAGTTTGGGGCTAGTATTACTTGGTCAATATTAAAATATAGTATTTAATTATAGTAAACGCCGTCACAGCGTAGCTTCTATGTGGTTCGTCCTAAGTATCTATATTCCTGTATATTGTCCTGTGTATAACAGATATAAACGAGTGCAAGTTGCCAACACCACCATGTCCCGTTTATTTGTGTGAAAATACCATCGGTGGTTACAAATGTGATGGTATAAATGGTGATCCAGCTAACTTAAATCATCAGCCCAGACCGAATATGGAGGATCGATGCCCACCAGGTTTTAAAAGCGGTGTAAATGAAGAATGTAAAGGTGTGTATTACTAAAATTTTCACGCTTTATTCCTGTTTATTCCGCATTCATCGAAGTGATCAGAGAGCACCCAACCTGGCGGACCTCGTCACTGCACTTTATAAAAGATCCTTGAAAGGACCCACGATCACCGTTTACAGGTAGAAGCTGTCCTAATGAGCCATGACGACCTTCATCTTAGAAAATTTTAAATTTATTCAAATATGAATCTACATAGTATTTGCTATAGTTGTGAGTTACGTTCTATTTGATACCACGTTATCTCTATATAACTGAATAATACTTTAAAAATACTATTAAATATATTCTTTATTTTTTTTCTTGATTTTTCTTTATTTTCAGATGTGGATGAGTGTCTCTTAGGCAATGACGATTGTAATAAAATGTCACAGTTCTGTATTAATACTAAAGGGTCCTTCTACTGCCAAGATAAAGCATCCAAACATTGTCCACCAGGATTCAAAACGAATATTTTTACTAATAAATGTGAAGGTATTTGTAGATTGTTATAAATATTCATTATCTAAAGAAATATTATTGTTACTTTGTTTAAAAAAAGGCAATTTATTCTGAGTTCTCTCTGCATGAGCAAAATAAAATAAAAAAAAATGTCTTCAACTGTCACCTACATGTGTATAACATTGGAAATTTCAGACATCAATGAATGTGAAGACGGTCAAGATATTTGTAAGCCAGATCAGATTTGTGTTAATGAGCTCGGTGAATATGATTGCAAGCCAAAGATGGATTCGAGGTTAGACTACATTACTAGATTTTACTGCTCTCTCGCCTCAAACCTCTCAAGCTCTCTTGTTTTTGCAAAATTTTTCATTGTTATTGCTATACTCTTCCTCGATAAATGGACTCTCGAAGACAAAAAATTGTTTTTCTTCCCGAGTCTCTTCATTCGCTTTATAATAATATAATTGATTTTCTTATAACTTGATGATGTTAACAAGATCACTTTTATGGTATTCAGGCTTGTCTATATAAATTTTCACTAGCAACCGTCCACTAGTGTTATATTGGTTTAAAGTTACAATATTTTTTTAGATATCTATGCTGTCTGGAATAAGGTAGCTGAACATAACGGTCGATGAGCCCTGGCTGCCTTCAAGTTAGGTGTAGATTTGATATTAGGATTCTTTCTTATTTTTGATTATTTTCGCTTGCAGATAAATCCTTCGTTTGCAAAAGTTCAGAAAGCCTAGCTTAGGAGGCCGCGACTCGTCGACCGCACTATATCTTGAATAACATAATGATCTTAATTTAACGGGCGACTATTTTTCATAAATTTTAGTAAATTATTGATATTTCAAGTATATTCATAATATTTTGTAAAATTATTTACAGAAAATTAAATATAAATTGTCCTGACGGAATGAGGCTAGATCCCGGTACTAAGAGATGCGA
>JAKRZM010000827.1:624365-646064 GCA_036379175.1 Heliconius cydno galanthus
TAAAATTACGGTACCTACTAAAAAATCCTTGCTGTGTAAAACAATTGGAAAATCCTTATTGAAACAACGAAAATGTGGGTTGCATTAGGGTTTAATTAATTTTCACATTATCTTAAGTGCTTTGCAAACATACATTATATGAATAATCCAGTAGTAAAAGCGGGCGAAGCCGCAATAGGGTCGCTAGTGAAAGAATAATATAAAACTATAGATTTTTTTAAATATTATATACACTCTACATACAATGTCTCAAAAATTTGACGATACGTGGGGAATGGAGTGTCTTAACTTAATTAAAAAAAAATAAATACCATATTTTTAAATGACTACAGATATAGATGAATGTGAAACCGGTGAAGCGCTATGTGAGAGCGGCGGACAATATGAAGGTTCTAGTTACGTTTGCTTGAACACCCGTGGTGGTTATCGATGTCCGAAGATTACTTGTCCACCTGGATATAAACTAGAGAGTAGACAGTAAGTATAGTTTTCCTTTTCCTTTTCCTTTTTTAGGGTTTCGTACCTCTTAAGGAAAAAAGGAACCCTTATAAGATCACTATGTTGTCCGTCCGTCCGCCTGTCTGTCAAGAGCCTTTATCTCAGAAACTCTCGGAGTCAAAATTAATAGGGTACTTCCGGTTGACCTACAATTATAAACATAAAATATAAAAATAAAAATTGCAAAATCTTAAAAAAATATATATTTCATTTTTGTGTATATTTCTTTATTTCAGTCGTTGTACAAAAATACAAACATATTGTCCACCAGCGGACTGGGCGTGTTCACATCAACCCAGCACGTACTCATATAATTACATCACTTTCGTTTCAAATCTATTTATTCCTGAATCTAAGGTAAATAAAGATTTTGATTTAAATATTTAGATTAGTTTTTTTAACTTGTTATAATTAATAACTAATAGTATTTTTTTTTAAAGTTAGAACGTTAAATTTTTTGTGATTAAAATATTTTACTTTTTAAGTGTGATTCTACACTAGTAGAATGAAGTAGAACACTTTTTTAGAAAACGTATAAAACATTTTATCCTAAATAAGTTGTAAACGAATGGCTTAGTGGACAGAGCGCTTAGACTGTTTCCAAGAAGTGCGGGTTCAATTCTCGCTACATTCAAATTTTTATACATTTTCTAAAAACTATTTTTTTCTTTGCTAAGTGTCGAATAACACTTTAAATATGTTAAAAATATTCCAATATTTTCTTTCAACATTAGGTTGATTTGTTCACAATGCGTGGACCTGGGTGGCCATACGCTAAAATAAGATTTGAACTGCGAGTCGTCGATGTGGATGCGCCTCCCTCTGTTAAGCAGAAAGCTGATATTAATGCATTTTTGTAAGTATTCACTATTACAACTTATTAAATGACTAGTATGTTTATTGACAAAGCAGTCGGAATATGTTTAATTGAACAAGGTTAAGGCTTAAATTTAGAATTTTAAATTCTGGTAGCAAAAGAAGACAAAAAAGAGAAAGACAAAGTTGCAGAGGCAATATAGAGAGTATGACAAGTTAGACTTACTCAACTACTTCTGACCTTTAACTAAGTTACTAAGAAAAAAATAACTTACCTTTTTTTGTTTCTAGGTTAATACAAACCGGAAACCAAGCAGTAATGTCTCTAGTTCGACCTCTAGAAGGACCACAAAGCATAGAGTTGGAACTCTCCATGGAGTTGTACAGTCGTGGGCAGTTCGGAGGCATCGCTGTTGCGAAGATTTACATTTACGTGTCAGAATACGAGTTTTAGATGTACGCATAGCAATAGGTTGTAAGGAATAAAGTTTTAAGTTGTTTACAATATAGTTGTTTCAATTCTTATATTGTGAACCCCAAAGCCTAGAGCTTTTAGGCGTCGTCTGAAATTTCCAATTGAAAGATTAATAATTAATTAATAATGTTGCTTTAGAGCATATTTTCTTTCGAGCACTGTTTTGTTTTTCTTTATAATAATAAATATAATTTAAAGGGGGCCAAAATAAGAATACTAAGATTTCCAGATAATTTCTTTATTGAATAACCACAATAACTATTTATTACTTATAAACTTCGATCAATTATATTCATGTATAATTAAGTATGTAGTTGATCGAAGCTTATATAATTATAATATAATTTATCAATCTATCCGTATTCAAAACATTATTTATTTAATTCAATGCTAGTTTACAGAAATCGCTGTCATTGGGTAATTTATTTGGGTTTGGGTATACATATTTAATTTAATTCTGACATTTTAATTGTAGTCACGCTAGGTTAGTCTCTTTCAATAAATTTGAGTACTAAATTTTTATTTAGTGTTCTCAATCACGATTATTCATTTTTCTTCCAATTTTCAAAATAACTCCTTCGTTTTTGTCAGTTTCATTATTTTTTTTAAATTCGTGGCTAATAAATTTTAAAAAGGTAAAATAAAGTGTCATGGTTTTATTAAAATTGTCTTTGTACTCTATTTAATTATAGTTTAGAGTTATAGATATAAATAATAGTTTTAATTAAAATAAATATTATTAAATAAATATAATATTCAGATTAAATTGAAAATAAATTTATTTAGATAAAATCAATAAATACTGAAATTCGTCTACGCATAGCGATTTATGTAAACACAGTATTGAAATATTACTATACATTGTCATATCACAGCCACGAGTAAATCAGGTTTTTTGGACGCCCTAAAAGAAGTCGAAGAATCCTTAATATTTTACGCCTCTCGTTTTGTTTCTCATTCAGGTACCATTTTATTAAATCTATAATATTGTGATTATATTATTAATTAAGAATATATATAAATAGAATTCATAATTATAGAATAATTATTATGTTGTTCGCATTTATAAGGAAAATTATAAAGAAATTTTATTTTATTTAATTTCAAATTAACATATTTATTTATTATTTCCAAAGATTTACTCATTCTCATTGTTGATATTATTAATATTCAACTGTCTCAGTATAATATTGTATTCTACTCATAAAATACTTACTATATTCAAATCTACTTCTAGTGTAACTTATTCTTGCTCTTATACTAATTTTTGCACTTTTACTAATTCTTGCAATAATGTTTATTCATACAGATATTAATTTCAGGAAAGGAAGTCTACTTAATATAATACTATATTCTTCTTTCTACTCTTCTTACTTCTATAATTCTTCATTCTTCTCTACTCTTGATGTTGTTGTTCTAATACTTATGTATGAGCTTGCATTCTATTCATATGGATCAACAATATTAAGTACAGTAAGGCACCCATCTTGAGACGCAATGGCTAGGGCCTTCCCGCCGTGAGCGCTCGCGACGCCTGTCACTTCTGCTGGGGCTCGATATTCTGCTATTGCTTTACCATCTACGGTTCTGAAAATTATTATTTTAGAATCTTTTACAGTATTTAAAAAAATGTTGCTTCCCACTGATGTGATTCATTCTTTCAAATTATACGAAGGATTTTAATGTTGTTTTCACCATATACATTAGAGTAACGCCAAGAATAACAAAGGATTGTAAGAATAACGGTTAGTCAGTTGCAAGTTTAGGGGATTATTGTTAACCAATTTTCTTTGTAATTAGTATTACATGTTTATTAATAAAGTAAAAAAATGCATTCTCACCTAAAAACTCTCAACGTTTTCCGTCCACTATGGTAATAAAATACATATTGATCGTCCGAGCTGAACATTGTTATAATTGAGAAAACACCCTCAGCTGCTCTTGATATCAGCTGTTGGACAGACGTCCCTCGCTTCAGTTCTATGAGGTCCAAACCGCCTCTTGAAGGAGCGCACAGTCCAATTTTACCGTCTCTTGTACATGCGCCGTTCCAGCGAGGAACGAACCTGTAATTAATTATATTGGAGTTAATTTATTATTCTTAGTTTTGATGCAAAGCGCGGCGTTGGGTTCCACCTCGCAACACGTTAAGCAACTAGAATTCGGCGGAAAGTGGGGAAATTTAGGTTTCTTAACGTTAGGTTTCTCTGCCTATCTTGCTATGGGCGAGATACAGCGTGAAGTTGAATAATAAAGATAGGAGCAGGTAATTTTATTTCAAATTTATTTTTTGATTATATTATTTCCAATTTTAAGTGATAGTTGTAAAGTACCTGACATGTCTTTTAGTCTTGATGTCTATTATACCAGCTTTATCGTTCCCGATGACAGCAACCCAGTGCGGCTTGTGTGGAAGTGCCACTATTGACTGCATGTCCTTGATGCCACTATTTTTAACTGAAATCCTGGAAAAAACATTTTATCTGTGTCTCTTATGTCTCTTATATTTTTATTTAATTTTTAAAATTTTTTTTATTTATTTTTTTCATAGAAATGTTAGTAGTGTCAATCCTACAGGAAACTAGTAGTAGTTAAATAGTAGTTAAATAGTAGTTAGTAGATAAAACGAAACTGCTTTCCAAGCCAGTAGTGGCTTGGAAAGCAGTTTCGTTTTATCCAGTAGCTATAGTATGTATTATACCTAACCTGTGAAGCCTAGCACCAGTTTTCGCGTGGAACACATGGAGACACTCCTTAGAGTTTTTATCTAGTCCTGGAGCAACCACGTGGTGCTCATCAGCAGAGACTACTGCTGCGCGGTATCCTGTACCTCGTACTTCATAATCCACTGTGTATATTTTTTCACCATCTGTTGGATTTTGAAATTAAATTACATTTTTTTTTAGGTTAATGCTGTATCCCATATATAGTAGAGTAGGCAATGGGAACCTGGAATCTTAGTGTTAAAACCTTTTGTTTCCATTAAGACATTTCAGTTCAAAAAAATATATATAATACACACGGGAAACAATAAATGCAAGAAAATTCATAAGTCTTGTGGTATTTTATATTAAAATTGGCTTAAAAAATCAAAACTAACGGTACAGTTACCTGGTATAGTCCTCGCAACAATATGAGCGATGGCCATATTATTAACATCATCGGTAGAAACTACCATGGATATAGTGATAAGCTTTGTCCCATCTTCTAGAAGAAGAAGTTGCTTTACTCCCTTTTGCTCTTCTTTAAATGCTACCTAGAAATCAAAGACTGTAAATTTAATTTTTAGGCTGAAAAATGAGAATAGATTCACTCTATATTTTATCTTTAAGTCTAATTTCTTGATTGATGGATCAACATTTTTGTACATGTGAAATGGAGACGATTTTTACTTCACAGACAAACTATCATCATCATCATCATCATGAAATTTTGGAGAATACTTGAAAAATAATATCGTTGAAAAGCGAGCGAAGCCACGATGAAAATAAGAATACATTCTTAGCTGTACACCTAGTAGGATAATGGGACAATGGGATAATGAGATCTTATTGTTAAGACACTCCGTTCCCATTAATATACTTCCGTTCCCAACTTTCCATCGAATTCTCAAGGCATTGCAAGCGGAACAATATTAAACTCACCTGTCTATCGGGAGTGTCCCATATAACAACATTGCCAGATTCCGCAGTAACAACATTCTCCCCACTCGGTGTGATGACAGCGTGCGTGACGATAGCGCCGAGAGGAGCGTCCGCTAGTTGCGCTAACAGTTTTCCCGCACGCGTGTCCCACAAACCCCAACAGCTGCGGGTTACTGTTACTGCTAGCTGCTGGTCTCGAGCTAGGCTGCAAAATAAAACATGTCTGATGTGAATTATTAAAATATATGAATACACTACTAAGAATAATTAATTAAACGTTATGAGCTACTGAATATTTGATGATGTTCGAGAACAGAAGTTTAAGGAAATATTTGATAATACCACCTTATAGAATCAATCGGCAGCTCCTGTCTGTCAATCTTGTGGACTTGCTCAAAGATATTATCAATATTCCAAATCTTCACAGTTCTGTCTATGGAAGAAGTTATTACGTTATTCCACGCTCCTACAGTGAGCGGCTCTAACTGAACAATTCTCCCAAAGTGTGCATCTAGAACTTTAATCAGCTTTGTTGTTTCTAAGCTCCATACGTAGAGGTTCTTTCTAGAAAATATTATTATTTGTAGAATTGATATTTAATATTATATATACTTTCACAGTTTTAATCACATATTAAGGAAAAATCATCTTGAAAATCATCCAAGTTCGGGCTTTTTGAAAACAGTCCTGGACTTACATGGAGGAAGTTTACTAGAATTTCTATGTAGTTCGCTCGTTTCGTTCGCAAGACGAGCAGAGCAGGTTCGAACCTTACTACTAGAATTTTGAAACATACAATTTTATCAGAAATTACTCTCTGAATATTAACAACTTGATTACGAACCTAACTCCGGCCACAGCATAAGTGTTATTATTACTGATCATAAAAGAATTAGACAAAGTCATTTTAGTAGAAATATTTCGTATAGTGTGTGGTAGTTTTAGAACTATTCCCTCCAAATGCAAGTCTTTTTCTTGTTCCAGATCCTGCTTCTCCTCCTGAAAAAAAACGTTATCTTTTAAATATGATTTTTTTATACTAAAAGTAGCTGTTTCATTTGAAAGAATATTTTAATTTAAATTTTGTTAAATAATATTTAAATTTTGAAACTTACGTCTTCTTCTTCTTTCTTCTCTTGATCGTCTTCATTTGCTTGCCTCTCAAAATGATTGCAGCGTGGTATGACATTGTTAAAATCCCAAACAACAAAACTATATGTTGTTGTTGCTATAATACATAAACAAACATTTACATATTTTTTACATGTTACTTAAACAGGTGGATAGTACTCAGGCACATTTGATACTTTATTATACAGCCAGCCCAGAAAATAATAACAAAAATAAACATTTTAAATGTAAACATAATGTACCAAGCAACATTTTGTCCTTTTTTCCTCTCTTCAACTGGAGCATAGCCTCAGCGGTGTCCGTCTCTAAGTGGTGGAGTTCCTCAATCTTATCCCATTTAAGGTCACTCTCATTTAATCCGTATATTGATATCTAAAAGTAATAAAATAAAAAAATGGGAGTGTTTATGAAAAATAATTTTACATATTTACGCATTTCTCAAACTACAATATAATCAGTTTCCCCTTTTTTTCTCATGTTGATTGATGAAATATTATCAATTCAAATCAGGCACAGAAGTGCCTGATAATAAAAGGAGTAGAAACCCTTTCGAGCACATAGCTTTTGCTAAAGCAAGCCAGGCCAAAATTATTATTTTAGATCAGAAATTATGTAATCGTTCATTTGTTATATAAATGGACAGCCATTTGTTTATTTATACCTGGTAACCCCTTTCAGGATCGCTCGTATAGATTTTAGTCCAGGTCTTATTTAAAGTGAAAGCCCCTCTGCATCTCAGTGGCTGTAACCACGAACCAGACTTGCAGAACTGCACTAAAAGCCTATCGTCATCCAAATCTCCACTCCACATTATTAGGACTAGATTTTCTAGGTCCCGAAATTCGATTGCTAAAAAGAACAACCAAATTTAATTTCACTGGCCAAAATTAATAATATTTTTAAAACATTTTTAAAAACTAATAATTTTAAAATATCAAATACACACATACATAGAATTTCCCAAGACACATCTTCATAAGGCGCTGTATCTGGTGCAAGCTTGGTATCTTCGAGCTCTCCTCTCATATTATATTGAACCCAGGAATTTGGTCCATAAATGAACATATGATGATTTAATACGTATACGCCACGGACTGTTTCACCTTTTCAAATGGAAGAAGCTAAGCTTTGATGGTTTGATAGATAATGTTCATTTACAAACTTAAAATTAAGAAAAGGATTTAAAAAGGTATATTAATTATTTTTAAGGACTTTTAATAAATTTCGTTTCATTAACTCATCGCCTAAGAGAGATACCTGAGACAAAATTAAGCCCGATTTTCACTGCGAGCAGTATAGGCCCATTAAGGACTACGTTGAACTAATTTGGTGGAAATGTAAGCTTATTTTATTTAAAATCCCCCTAATAGATCCCTATTCCACCGCTAATTTCTGTTTCACGATGGAAACTGTGCTTTATTTAAGATATTCTGTATTCCCTTAGGTAAACCTAAATTAAGGTAAATTTATTTCAGAATATCAGTTTTAAAACCCAGTTATGTTATATTTCCATCCATCCATCCATCAGCCTTTTAAAGTCCACTGCTTGACATAGGCCTCCCCCAATACTCGCCACTCCATCCGGTACGGCTCCCTTATATATTATATTTTATATTATATGTTATTTTTATATGTACAAAATTTCAGATTTTTATTACCTTCATCCAACGGATTATCAATAGTAACGTATTCGCTTGTCAGCATATTTAATAGTATTGACTGAAACATTATAATATTTCGTTATTCCATAAGCTCTATTCCAAACATAGGCTACAATTATACTTTACATCTATAAAAGGATTAAATAAATTGAAGTGAAATTGAATTTGTCGTTTTTTTTAAATGCACGCACAAATAATTGCTTGAAAGGTTTTTTGAAACTGTGTAATATAATTTGATTTTTTATTTCGTTTCATGTTTTTGAAAAATTCATAGTTATTTGACCTGAAACTGAGATTGTGAGCTTACAAAAGTATGTAATTTTTATAATACATTCTATCATATTAAAAGATAAGTGAGATTGCCGTGCCGCAGACATAAGTACCTGTAAACGCGACGTTGGTTCAATACCCCATAAAAATTATTACAAGTACAAATATACATTTAAAATATTAAGATTCATTAAATTAACGTTATTATTATTATTTTTAAAATTGGGTGCTATGTATAGGTCTAGCAATTAAGATTTCTTTAAGCGTCATAATATTATCTCGCATACAGAAAGAACCAGGTGCCGCTTTGGCCCGCTTTCTATCCGAATTGACCTGGCAGTAGGGGTGCCAGATGCCCCTTTTTCTGATTGGAGTAGGATAAGTAGAATAACTTGTAGCCAGTGAGTATAAAATTCACCGCAAGGTTTGTAGACATAATTAACAAATTAGAAATCCTTAAAAGTAAAAAGCTATTAAAACTTTACCACAGAATTATTGGTAGACGCTGCAGCCCACTTGTTGTCTGATGAAAGTTCTAGATTTTGCATAATTCCTTCCAATTGAGGACAAAGATCTCTTGCAAGATCCGAAGTTGATAGATCCCATGATATTACTCTACTAGATATGGACACTACGTAACGCTTGTCTGAACTTAAACGGAACCCGAACACTGCGAACTGGTGACCTTCCAAGGAGTACTGGAAATGAGAACTCTTCCGTTATTGAGTAATAGAATGACAGTCAATAAACAACCGAGACTACCGTCTACAGAAATCTAAAGTAATGTAGGAAAAACTAGAGAATATTTTTCAAAATTCTAGCGGGAACCAAAAAGAACCGAGTTTTACCATATTTGTATTCATATAAGATTATAAAGACATCTTGTCCTGACACCTGTCCTTCTTATAAACACTCTAACCTACTCAAGTTTAAATGCGAATAATTTCTTAAAATATCTGTACTACTAAAATTAGATGTTAATTTAGTTTTGATTTAAGCATTGCCCTATTCATTTAATTATTATTCTCTACTCTTTAATATTTAGTGGTAGATTGTATAACTCAAAATAAAATAATGCACAACCACAAGCTAAAATTTTCGTTTACAATTTTCGAGTACAATTTAACGTGACAATGGCCGTATTTACTAAATATTATATAAAAAATATTATATTATGACAGCACCTTACCTTCAAAGGTCCACCAGGTGTATGCAAGCAATGATGGGACGGCAACAACGCACAATGATTCTTTCCCTTATCATGGCACTGTTGCAACAATGACGCTACAGCAGGATTGTGAGGTGCCTCAGGTAGTAATCTTCCTGCAAGTTGTGGTGCGAGCATATCCGGGAATGCGCCTAGTATAGCACCACCGAGACGTAGTGCGTCTGCTACTAGCATTAGTTCCCTAGTTGTGATATAATTTTGTAAACTTAATAAATAATTGTTTATTAATAAATTAAGTTGCCCTTAAATGAATATTTCAAACCTGACTGCATCTTTATTAACATGTAACTTAGCATCTTCAAAATCAGCTAACACTGCTTGAAGAGGACAGCAGTTGAGTTTCGCGTGGAGCCACTCATAATTGAATAGTACTTCCGCGTATAAGTCCGTGAAACGTTTTGAGCGAACTAAATGAAATGGGAGTTCACCAAACTGAAAATTAAATTGGTCTTTACTAATTTTCGTGTATTTAAATTATTTTTCTTAATATTTAAAACATATCATACTTTTACATAAAAACATCATATGTAATCAAATTCGATTCAATTTCTCGAGCGTTTCGGATTAATTAAATATAGATTTTCATAATTTTACCTTTCTCAAATTATATCTTTTGGAAGAACCATCAGCAGAAGTGAAGACGAGCGGTTGTAACGGTACTTTCCTGTCAGCAACGCCCTCTTTGTCCGCAAGATTAAATCTATGACGTTGTATTTCAGTGTATTTGAACGGCTTTGGTGTACCACCACCCCAAATACCTGAAAATTTATGTTTTCTTGTTCGTTATAATGTTTTTATTGTAGGCCAATAGAAAGTACAATAATGTAGTGAGGATAAATGGTCGCGACAGACGGACAGACAGACATTCAGACAAACGGAACACAAAGTGATCCTTTAAGGGGTTTTTTTGAGGCATGAAACCCTAAAAAGAACTAAATACTTACCTAAATAATAATCAGCAATCATAGAATGAAAGTACATGGCCATATTCATGTTCTTGAAGTATCTCTCTCGTGCTGTGTCGCGGAACTGTCTATGGTACCAGTTCATAACTGAAACTCCATCTGCTTCTCTTTCTGATAGGTAGTTGGGAAGATCGTTACGGATTCTGTAGCATTAGATTTGTAGCAAATTAAATAACTCATTTTCTATATTAGTTAGCAATAAAAATTTACAATAAATATGTTTTAAGCTAATACCTTGTCCACAATAAAGGTGGGATTCTGCGTACTGGAGGTAAATGGTACTGATAAACATCATCTAACACTTTATCATCTAGAGAAATTAAGTCTTCCAATTCAGTTTCAGAAAGCCCACTCCTTGCAGCTGTTATATAGGCAAGGGCATGAAACACTAGCAAGCGACCATGCTGAAAACATAATAATTATGTGTATCATAAATATTTGCATTTAAGAATTCAGATATTCAATTCCAGTCTCGGTAAAGGAAAAATGTACTCTTAACTAAAAAACAACAAGCCCAATTATAAAATGTGAAAATTAGAAAATTTATTAAATCATTATTTAAGGTTTGTAACTATTATAAAACTTTAGCAACAAGCACCGACCTGTTTCTCAATTCTTTCAAACAGCATCATAATGGAGTCCATCACGGTTGAAGCCAGGTGGGTATCTTGTGGCTTTGTATAACTTCGCCATCTACATACCTGCCATTTAAAACAATAGTAAACAAACATTATATACTGATTTTCTGAAGGATTATCGAGGTATCATCTATAATAAATTCTTTGTCTCTTATCATATTTTTGAGCGCAGTATCGAGCAGCGAGGAAGGCAGAGAAATCTAGTGTTTAGTCACTCAGTTCCCAATTTTATAAATAATCAATTATTTATAAATAGCTAGCTAGGTATAGCTATCCTTAATTTTTTGGTAAACTGCAAAAAAATAATAAAAAAGAAAACATTACCTCAGCAAATACTAGTTTAACGAATATCGGTAAAGAACATTGTCCGATCGCATTAGACACTAGGCGCCACTGGTAATTGCTTAAGTCACGTGCTGCTGATGCCATCCATAATCTATGTTATATGAGAAAAATATATTAAAATTTATTTAAATATTATAGCGCTAGTAAAGTAGCATAAAATTATTAAAGGATATAGTAGATTTGAATCCAACTCGGCAGAATATTTATATTTATAACAAAATCTATTTAAAAGCATAATATTAGAAGCCGTCGTGTTGTGAGTTTGATTGCTCCATGGAGATGTGATTTTTTTTTTAGATGATGATGTGATTCTCTGGTAACAAGGCGCAGCGTTGAGTTACGGCACTCAAGACGCAATGGTTCGAACATACGACGAAAAGATGAGAACGGAGTGTGTTAACACTCCCTCTGTCTACCCTCCTATATGTGGGATACAGGGTGCAGCTGAAAAAAAATACTATGATATAGGTATATCATATCTAGGTAGATATAATTATAATAAGGTTACTCACTTTAAGACTTGCATGGCCAGATCTTCACCCAAAGCTGTTACTTCTAAAAAATTATCTTCAGAATCAATCATTCTACGAAGCACGTCATACTCTTTAGATACTTCAGGATTCGTTTCTTCACATGCACATGTTACTATAATCTGTTAAAGATATACTTATGAGAAATGTGTTGGAGATATCTAAAATCTAATAAGACCTGTTGAGGGAATTAAAAGATTTATTTTGAATATTTCAATCACGATTTTGTGTTGGCACAGTCGGTTTCTTTTGTGTGAACGCACTTGAACGATTCAGTTTCAATTTTTCTACGATAATGTCTGCATGATCCTGTATAGACGAGTCCAGTCCTCAATCCAGACGTGGCGCGTGTGCGGTTCGATTCCCATTCGGTGGAATGAATTATTGTCTAAATCATCACATAAGAATCAGTTACTTACTTTACAATGCGGTGGTAATCTTGTGGGTAGCCATGACACCTTGTTGTTTTCAGTTCCAATACCAGTGAGCTGATCGACGGAATCAAGGAATAACAGTAAGGGTTGTTGTTGAGAAGCCATTGTTAATAGTTGCTTGAAATGTGCCGTGAGAGGGACCAGATCATCAGGAATGCTTTCGAAAGGCAGTGCGAAGTTATAGGATATCTGGAACAAATTAATGTCAATTTGTTTGTATCAATAATTATTTATTAAAATGTAGTATTCACATTTTTTCCACATAGCAAGGTGGTCAGAACGAATTTAGTTTTAAGATACTCCATTGCCAATATATATTAAAATCATGGCCCCTTTCATTTTTTATTAATATCTCCCTAATTACAATTACTGTGCGAATTACCTGTTGGCAAATTGATATAAGTGTTGGTGTCAATGCGCTGGAGTCAGGAGTAGTTCCGAGGAACCTGATGATGTTAGTTGGACGGACTTCAGCAAACCAATAGTCTAAGGACATTGCAGAACTCTTCGCTAGCAGACTAGTTTTACCACAACCACCTGTTTTTAGATATAAAAGTTATTTTTTTATTAATAAAAATTTTATGTGAAATACAATATAAGTGTTGTTTGTAATACGAAAAAATCCACAATTTGAGAGAATCTAAGATTAACTTTATTATTCAAATTGTTGCTGGAGCATTATTGTAAGCCAAAATTATTATTAATGGCAGGAACTGTAAAACTGATCGATGTAACATAGGCTTCGTCCTCTATTTAAAAATTGCTTACTGGTGGATTAATATATTTTTTCCTCACATAGTGGAAGGCAGAGGGAGCTTAGCGTAAAAACATCCTCTTTCCGATTTTCCGCTCAAACTTCGAGATATTTACGATGTGGCGGAATTAAATGCTGTGCTTAACATGTGATTCGTTCTGTCGAATGGGGATCGAACCCATAACCGTCGCGTTAATAGTAGTATGACACTGTGCCGGCGTTGTCTCTAAAGACTTTTATTTTGTATATCTAGCTAGTAACAGTTAGTGCAGTTACTTTACTTACCTTCACCGTACAAAACCAATGGTTTATCAGATGTGTTCGTCATATAATTTTCTATGAAGTTCAAATCATCTTCTCTGCCGTGGAACACTTTGACGGAATTATTGCAAGCGTGCAAATGCTGGAGTATTTCTGTCACTATCTGTCCTTGAGCACTGCTGTCTTCTTTGCGCATGGCTCTTTAATTATAAAATTAATAATAAACTTTCTTTTATACATATTCTATTTTCCATATGTTGATAATTTTAAACAAACATAATTACCTGTCAACTAATTTAATGATATTTTTATAGAAATGTGATATAAAATGATTAAGATATTCGCCATGTGTTTCATTGTCGAGACCATCCCGTCCGATCCACTCTACTGTGTATCTGTAATAAGTTATGATTTTGTAAGTACCTATGTCTTTTTAGGATCACGCTGTTTCCTGCTCACCGCAGGGTAGCCAATGGGAACCTGGGAACCTAGTGTTTTCAACCCACTTTCCGATATTTGAGTGTTGAGTGGAGGAGTTTGTCTTGTTATCAGAGCGAGGAAATGTAAATACTTCCTCCTCTGAGTAGGATTCGGTGCGACGCTGTGTCGCTGGGCTAAATGGGCTCAACATTTATATTATTTAANAATTAAGAATAAACTTTCTTTAATTAACCGGATACAGAAGGCAGTGTTACTTGAGGCGGCGCGTATTGTGCGGAGGTTCCTCTCTCTGGAGCCCTAGCCACCGATGGCTTGGACCCTTGTCCCGCCCTCGGAAGAGGGGGGGTTTTTTATATTTTTAAATGATTTTTTTATAATAATTTATATTTAAAAATGTAAAATTGATTCACTAATTTAATAAAAGTATATTCTCAACTTTCTTTTATACATATTCCATTTTCCAGCAAAAAGAAGAGTGGGAATCGAACCCACAACCATTTGCAGTCAGGGACTGCGCCATGACGGCAATAATCATATATGATGATAATTTTGAACAAACATAATTACCTGTCGACTAACTTAATGATATTTTTATAGAAATGTGATATAAAATGATTAAGGTATTCGCCATGTGTTTCATTGTCGAGACCATCCCGTCCGATCCACTCCACTGTGTATCTGTAATAAGTTATGATTTTGTAAGTACCTATGTCTTTTTAGGTTCACGCTGTTTCCTGCTCACCGCAGGGTAGCCAATGGGAACCTGGGAACCTAGTGTTTTCAACCCACTTTCCGATATTTGCGTGTTGAGTGGAGGAGTTTGTCTTGTTATCAGAGCGAGGAAATGTAAATACTTCTTTCCTCTGAGTAGGATTCGGTGCGACGATGTGTCGCTGGGCTAAATGGGCTCAACATTTATATTATTTAATTAAGTTTTACACTGATTACATTGAATACGGCTTCTGCGCTACATATAATTGATTAGTTAGGAAGCCAAACAATATTTAATGGAGTGAAATCATTATTTTGAACGAAATCGACAATTGATAATTTTATTTTCATTTTATAGCTTTTGGTTGTGAGTTCGATTTCTACTTGAGAGTATTATTTATTTTGATTTCCTTCCTCTAGTTAAGGGGCCATCCTAGTCGGACTCGCCCACCGGAGGTACTGTACCAATTTTATACTTTTTTATAATAATTGACAAACTTAAATGGTCTTGACAGACGTATAGACGTACAACAAAATAATCCTGAATCCTTTTTTCATTTAAAATGCTTTTAATAAAATATAAAAAATATATGTAGTAGGTACATAATAAATAAAAGGTAAAACCTTACTTTTGTATATTTGTCGTTTCAATTTTCTCAGGTAGCCTGACGTCTCGTAAGTCGGCTAAGAGCTTAGAAGCTTCAGCGTCCAAACTTCTATTGAGGATATCAACAAAATTGCTGGCTTTCTTCAAGTTCTGCAGATTTATATTGTTTATGTACCGTACGTATGCCAAGCAGTGGTTCTTTGTGTTCTTCACGTTGAGAACACCATTGATCACTTCACGTTCAGTTACTAAAATTATTGAAATTAAATGTAAAAAAAAAATCTCAGCTTCACACTGTATTCGAAGTCGAATTTCGCACCTCTGGCATGGTTCCACAGATGTGCGTGATAGAGACCCGCTACGTTCAAATTAGATAAATTAAAAGATTATACGAGGTCAATCGTGGCGTAGGGGCACAAGCGTGTGACTATAAATACTACAGGATGCGGGTTCGATTCCCACTCGAGGAAATGAGATATTTAATTTTCTTTTGCTCACACTGGTAAAAAACCCGGCGTTGAGTTCCACTAATGCCCCTAGAATTCGGTTAAGAATGGGGAACGGAAGTGTCTTAATTGGAGCGGAGTGTCTTTAAACTAGATTCCTAGGTCTGCCTAACCTGCGATGTGAGTGAAGCTAATTAAAAACTGAAAAAAAATAATATTTAGTCTCGTCGATTGCAATTAATAAAATAATAATAAAATTACATTACTCATATTTAATGTTCTTATAAATTTGTCATTATTTAATTACCTGACATAAAATAATTATGCATAGTATCCTTATCGATTTTGCCGGAATTGTACAATTGCAGGGAAGCTTTGCGGAACAATTTCTGCATTTTGTTGAGCGTGTCCCACCAGACCGCCTGGTCCTCCGCTTGAAGTTTCGGAACTCGCTGGAATCCAAAGTTAAAGTTAAAATTTAAGTTTTAATCTAAATTCGGTTAAGTTTTGATGGAATTTGGCGTAGCAATCTCATATACATATGTATGGGTACAATGCACATTGTTCATATAAGAGAAAATTTGATTTTTTTTTGTTTTTTTTATGAGACACTGTGTTGAGCGCCAAGACTTAACGTCGCGCTTGGTCTAGTGGAGCGAGATAAATGAAAACTTTATAATTATATAATCATTCCCTCGAATACCACAACGACCTTTTTATCTTTTGCAAGAAAAAAATATAAATAATTAATAATGATTAAAACTATTTCTTCGTGGGTTTGATTCTACACTAAAAATGGTAATATTTTCTCCACCCTATATATCTCTCATGTAGAAGAGTAGCTAGAGGAAGCCTATTGTTATTGTTCTGGTTTTGGGCAAGGATAAAGCGTAAAATTATAAAATAATCTAATAATATTATTATTATTTTATATTTTTTGAACGATAGGCACTACTCTTGATATAATTTGTCAATTTTTTTTTCCAATGTCTTACTTTAACGAAATGGTTGTCGCTATGATGTAATTTTAGAGATCTACTAATAAACACATTACCTTCCTTTCCGATGTCATCCGATTGTTTTGTGTTTATTTCTTTATTATCCATATAAATAAATAAATAAACACAAAGAAAACAAAGAAAATCACACACAAAACACAAAAAAACACAAACGCCGAGAGATAATTCTGAACTTAATCAATTCCCAATACTTAAGCTCCATTGAGCGAAGTTTGATTTAAACTTGTTCTTGTTTCGAACAAACAACTTTATTAATTGTTCAGTGAATAGCTGATTTATTCACACTGCAAATTGTGTTTTATAATGGACTGAATGTTGTTGAAAGTGAAATTATTGGAAGTTTTCTTTTGGGACTCCGTTCATATATGTAGAATTAAAAAATAAGAAGAAAAAGAGAAAGCAAGAAAAAGGGAAATAAGAAAAAGAGAACGATTAGGCATTAGTGTTAGTAAAAGAGTTTTTTTTGGTTTATACATAGCAAGCTCCTATTTTCAGTTGAGAACGAAGTGTTTATCGCTATGTAGTATACCGAAATGAATGGAGTTTCCGAAATATCGCGATTGGTGGTGGTGGTGCCGCTCTTTGACTTCTTCTCTTTATCCTGTTGACAGATCGAGGAACTGAACAAATTTATTAATTAATTCCCCAAAATATTAATAGTTTTATTTACCTTATTATTGAAATTTACAAGTATAGATGAAATAGGTTGCAGCACAGATACCGGTGGTACTGCATTCGAATCCTTTTTGTACCACGTGTCCAGTAAAATGACGTCGACACCGCCAGCGTTTAGGTCATCTCTCAGCATTTGTAATTCAGATGACAGAACGTACGTCGGTATTGGTCTAGAATTTTTTGATATTTTATTGAATGAAATTTTTATATAAATAAAGTCTCTTAATAAGCTATCAGTCAAAAATATGAAAACTATATTTATAATATTTTAAAACGAAANTTCCAATGTCTTACTTTAACGAAATGGTTGTCGCTATGATGTAATTTTAGAGATCTACTAATAAACACATTACCTTCCTTTCCGATGTCATCCGATTGTTTAGTGTTTATTTCTTTATTATCCATATAAATAAATAAATAAACACAAAGAAAACAAAGAAAATCACATACAAAACACAAAATAACACAAACGCCGAGAGATAATTCTGAACTTAATCAATTCCCAATACTTAAGCTCCATTGAGCAAAGTTTGATTTAAACTTGTTCTTGTTTCGAACAAACAACTTTATTAATTGTTCAGTGAATAGCTGATTTATTCACACTGCAAATTGTGTTTTATAATGGACTGAATGTTGTTAAAAGTGAAATTATTGGAAGTTTTCTTTTGTATATGTAGAGTTAAAAAGTAAGAAGAAAAAGAGAAAGCAAGAGAAAGGGAAATAAGAGAAAGAGAGGGCCTACTTTTAAAATACATCAACTTTCTGGCTAATTTTCGAGATATTTCGTATTAAGTGACAGAGCAAATGTCACGCTTTTTATTATTAGAGTGAGAAGTAATTCACACCAGCGAGTGGGAGTCGAAGGCTTCTTCTAATTCTTTTTGTTTTTTTTGGTTCATACATAGCAAGCTCCTACTTTCAGTTGAGAACGAAGTGTTTATCACTATGTAGTATACCGAAATGAACCGAATTGTCGAAATATCACGACTGGCGGTGCTTAACGCCGCTCTTTGACTTCTTCTCTTTATCTTGTTGCCAGATCGAGTATATGTTCACTCGAACATATTCTATAATTAATTCCCCAAAATATTAATAGTTTTATTTACCTTATTATTGAAATTCACAAGTATAGATGAAATAGGTTGCAGCACAGATACCGGTGGTACTGCATTCGAATCCTTTTTGTACCACGTGTCCAGTAAAATGACGTCGACACCGCCAGCGTTTAGGTCATCTCTCAGCATTTGTAATTCAGATGACAGAACGTACGTCGGTATTGGTCTAGAATTTTTTGATATTTTATTGAATGAAATTTTTATATTGATAAAGTCTCTTAATAAGCTATCAGTCAAAAATATGAAAACTATATTTATAATATTTTAAAACGAAAATAATTAAATGCAAAGAGTACCTGTATCCATATTTTTGTCCCAAAAAAACAACGAAATTGGGACCCATGGATAGACGTTGACAATTCTTAATTTCCCGCATACACAGTTCTGTGGTCATATGGTCGTCTGTCGCCTCATCTCTTACGCCCCATCGCATGTCTACCACCTAAAAGTTAATATTTATTTTTCTATCTTCATATTATAAAACTGAAGATTTAAGAGTTAGTCTTAAATGTCAAGAAACATCATCATCATCATCATCATCAGTCTGTACCCGTTTCTAACTACTCCTGGACATTTGCTATTGTCTAATATATTCATATGGGGTAGAAAAAAAGGATTTTGAAAATTTCTAAATCTAAAGTATAAACCATTTCTAAATCGTTCCAATTTCCAAAGTATTATTAGAAGTTCTTATTCATTGTTTAATTGTCTGAGCCATGTTTTCTATTACAATATTGAACTATTCCTGACTAAACGTAGCGTTGGATTTGTAAACATGTTGAGCTTAGTTCATATAGACGTAAACGGATTGGTTTTTTTTTAGTCGTGGTACGTGGTATAAGTCAATTTAATTAAACGTGGTGGTTGTCAGTTCCAATATCACTCCGAAGATATTTATGAGATAGTCAAGGCAAGGTTAGGGGTTCAATTCCCATCGGGAGACTGAATTTAAATTATTTTCATTTTCCTGCTCTGATGGACAAAGCGCCCGTTAAGTTTTGCTACTTACTTGTAATATTTAGAAAATTCAGTGAAAAATTCACGAGCAACGAGCAATGTTTAAAATCGTAGGAAGCGGAGAAAAGAGTTGTTAATGGATCATTTCTGTTAATATTTCTAATTGTAATTAATATAATGTCATATTTTTTTTAATAGATGGGTTTCGTCTGCCAATTTGAAAACAAGAGAATAGAAAAGCACTAGGTACCTTACCCAATGTGTACTTTCCTTATAATAACCAACAATCCCCAGTTGCGGGTTTATTTCTGTCGACGGAAGCTTACCCACGTGCTGTATTGAACTAAACTAAACTAAGCGCACAAGTACCTACATACTATTCAATCCAGCTATGAAACTATAACGAAATTCCTACAGTACTAGTATTAATAGAACGTTTCAACTGTTTTTTCTGAAAGTAAACTCTTGTGCTATTTTTGTTATTTTAATGTAAATATTTATTATATATTTCTTAGTTTGCGTTTCTTTTTTCATAATTATAGTACAGGTTCCTATGGGATGCGCTGTAAGCTCCTATATTTTGTAGCGATTAGAGGCTGAGTGACGGAAAGGGGGGCCTCCCTTTAACTTAACAGTCCAAGGAAAAGAGTAGTATTGGAACCCCACACTATCAGATCACACCAGATCAGATTTATGTATATACCTATATAGATTTCGTAAGAATGTAATATAAATATTTATACTTGTATAATTCCCAAAACCCACACTTTGTTGTTGAACAGATCGATGTCTTTAAAGTCCCTTTGCATTTCCTTGGAAAAATCTCGGATTCATTGAGGATTATTATGAGAGACAAATCAAAAGAATTTTAAGGGGAAGCTAAATTGTATTAAATATTATATTAATATTTTTTGAAATCTATTTGTATGAGACGTGGTCTTTGTCATTCTACTTTATTTTTCCCGGATATGTGATTATGTATGTTTTTAATAAGTCTAAGGGAAATATTTTTTTTTAGCTTAGGCTTGTCCACTCTGCATATTGCAGGGTAGGCAGAAGGAATCTAAGACTCTTTGTCCATTGATTGTGGGTTTTATACCCACTCGAGGAAACGAAATATTTATTTAAATTTATATTTCCAATTCTTCGGTCTGGTATAGAAACAAAGCGCGGCGTTGAGTTCTGCCATTCAACACGCAATGCTTCCAGAATTAGGCAGAAAATGAGGAACGGAGTGTCTTAACACTAGGTTCCCTCTGCCTATCCTGCTGAGTGTGGGATACAGCGTGAAGCTGATTTATCTAGTTTAAGACATTATCTGATCACTTCTGACACGTGAACCGTACTTTATATCAGCCTTTTTTGGTATTTTTTGCATATTACATTTTTTTAGCATCACGATTTATCCGTCAGGCGTTGACCAGATACAGATACAAATTTGTACTGAACTCTCGATGAACAATTCCGACTCGCACTTGACTGATTTTAATATCAGAATAAATGTGAAGTAAAAATATATAATTATTTTTGTTAGAGTGTTGTTAAACATCCTGTCCCTTAAGAAAATCTAAGGATTTAGAGAGTGGAAGCGGAAGATATAAATTTTTATAGTATCTTAAGACGATCACTTGAATTCGAGGAATAGCAATATCTTTGCAAATAATAACATTGTATTTTATCTATTTTCTATAAAAGTTTGTTTATACTGAAGTCACAAAAGTATTTTTTTAAAGTAACGGGAATTGAACCCATGCATCTTTGATACTGTCCAAGAGCTCGAGCGAATGAGTTATACAGATATATAATTATGTATACTTACATTTTTAAAACAAATGTACTGTGAAAAAGCCATTATAATTAAGAAAATATAGATAAAATGTGATAGTTGCAGGTTCGATTCCCACCCGGGAATTTATGATTATATTCATTTTCTTTTTTCGCTCAGGTGAACAAATCGTGTCGTTAAGTTCCGCTTCTCAACACGTAATGTTTTATAATTTTTAACAAAAATAAAAACCGACTTCTAACAACGAACTAAAAAGTGAAAAATAATTATATAAAGATTTTATAATTTTGAA
>JAKRZM010000828.1:3428-14177 GCA_036379175.1 Heliconius cydno galanthus
AACTACGAAAATGCGGGTTGCATTAGAGTTTAATTAATTTTCACATTATCTTAAGTGCTTTGCAAACATACATTATATGAATAATCCAGTAGTAAAAGCGGGCGAAGCCGCAAGGGGGTCGCTAGTTCATATTAATATATTATTTTTAAAGTTGACTAAAGGCAAAGCTAATAAATACTTTCTTCACAAGATCGAGCTCATATCAATATGGAGACTCCAATATAAAGTTTGCTGCTTATTAAATGACGGCACAACTTTAGTTAACGAGAATTTTCGAGTTCTTTTCAGTTCATCGTCTCGTAAGTTTTTCTATAAATGAGAAAAATATGTATTCAATCGATAAGTAGAGCCTCTAATTTTAAATGCGACGATAGTGGGTTCGATTGCTACTCGAGGGAATGAATTGTTTTAATTTCTTCGCTGTGGTATGTATTATTATTATTATTATTAGAGTTGTCCTGCACCTATTATTATTTATTGTCAACAGTGTCCACCATGTCGGTCTTTCGCACCGAGCCTGTGCGCGGCGCTGTCGGCGGTGCGCAAGCGCAGGTCTAAGTACGCCAACACTCAGCTCGTACTGGTGTCTAGTGACAGGTGAGTGAAATATAATATATCTATGTTAATAAGTATATTTTAAACAATTTTCTTATGAATATGATGTAAATTATGTATTTTAAGATATTATTTGAATTTTTAAGTAGAGATGATCATCTAGTTTATTAATTAGTTACACTACAACAAACTCTATATCGAATACTATTTAAACAGATTACAGAGAGTTTTAACAAAAAATACCATTCTATTTAATGTTAGACATTCTAAACTACATTGCACATACATTATACATATTCATAATATGTACTTAATATATCTGATATATTCCTAAAAGTTGTAATTACTTTACAAGCCAAGTTAAAATTCAGTATCAAAAGAAAACTCAACGGAACTTCATCTGTTAAACAAGAACAAAATCCAATTTGCCGTAACTTTATTTGAATAGTCAATTTGACGAATAAAAGGCGAAATAAATTGTTTACTTAGTTCCCTTCATTCACTTAGCTGCGTATTGTGTTTAATGCGAGGAGAATTTCCATGGAGTTTCTTTCACTATTGTATCTTTATCCATTTTTTTGCAACATAGACGGAGAAATTCTAGTGATGCATTATTCCTCTTTAAAATTATATATAGAAAAGTCAATGAACAATTCTATTAAAATGACAGAATCCAAATTCAAAAGTAATACATACTCGTATTTTGCTTATTTTTAATTGTCATATTTTATATGTTTTTTATATATATTTCAAAATTTTACGTTAGATATCATGTTAATTAACCAATTTGTAAAGATATTGCCTGTTAAGTAGCGGGATATTTCTAGAATAAAATTAAAAAGAGCGCGGACAAAACCGTACTACGCTGGAAGCTAGTTTCACATATTTCAACAATTGTTGTAAAGTAACATTCTTCTATAATTTAATATAAAAGCCACCCTCCACTAGAAAGCTACACTATGGAGAGCTCTCTTTCAAACTATATTTTCTCTATTATTGTTATAATGACGGCTTTCCGCTCGACTGTAATGGACAATGAAGGTTTATAATACAATTGAAATTATATTTTTGTCGCGTGAACTTAAAATAGTTTACGCATTGTTTTAAACTACAAAGTGTACTAAGAGGGTAATTTTTATTGTAATATAAAATATTTTGATTTAAAACAACCACATATACTAAATATAGTAAAAAAAATTATAATCTCTTTTTTTAGCTGCACGCTCTATCCCGCATATAGCACGGTAGACATAGGGATCCTAGGAAGCGGCTAAATATATAAAACAAATCCTAATTTACTAAACCATCACCAACCTTTTAAACCCCCACATACACGCACTCCTTGTTTATTTACACAATAAATGAACACCCTTAATACTTCGCACACGGTCTACGCACGAAGCGTACGAATTCCCTTCAAAAATAATTACAGGGTAACCCTTGTAAGCACAATGGGGTCGGGGAGACCCCGCCATGGACTTTTACTACGGGAAAGTAAGACTTCCCCCATTGAAATAAAAACCATGCCAATGAAAACCCTATACTGATTGCTTTGAAAAAAAAACCTCAAGTGTTGATACGATCCCACCGCGCCCTTGAGTTGAATAGGTGTTGCGGAACACTCGGAGAATTTTCGCTTTTCTGCGTTTAATGATTATATTTTTCAATACAATATTTTTGGGTTATTAAAGCCATTTTGGGAGATGGGAAAATGGCAGGTTTAATTTTGTGCTTGCTTTTATTTGTAATAATTTTCGTTTTCCACTTCAGGTTTGTTTTGGAATGAGCAAATGTCAGATGAAATAGAATAGAGGATACAGTCTAAATGAGTGGGAAGTACTAACGCATACATAATTATGTTTTTTACATTTTTTTAGTTTATGTTGTATCCCGCGCATAGCAGGTTATGTATAGGGATCCTACGGTTAAGACACTTGGTTCTCATTCGTTCTCTGAGAGGAACGGAGTGTTTTCCGTTCTTAATTAAGTCCGCCGAATTCTTGAGACATTATGTGTTGAGTGACTGCTACTTTAAATTTAATTTTCATAGACTTGAGAAGGAAGCTAAGAAAGAAGATTTTTTATATTTTTTATAAAACAAAGTTCTGCTTTACTTACTATAAGGTTATAAGATATTGTTGGTGTTTGGTGGCAGAATATTGGACCTCAACACTATGTTTTATTTAATTCGGTGGGGTAACGAATTTATCAAGAAAACTGATACTTATATCTGTCTCTATTTGTATTCTCCTAAAAGCACGTTATCATGTTACATTCTAACAATGCTTTTACAAATACTCGAATGTCGACATGGATCAGTCATTTGATATCGCCCTCGTGAAGTCTTAGCAAATAAGCTTTTTGGGATATATTGTTTCTTGGGCAGGCTTGAATTGCATACTAAGTATTTCAATTGTACGCCCAATTAGAGCGACAGTGGTGACAAAACGAGGGAAGAAATGTTGAGGGTACGTGTCGGTAATCTATATATATAAAGCTCTTGTGTTGCTAAGTGACTGAAAGATAACGCACAGCCAGAACTACGCGGCGTTGAACGCTGTAAGATGTCGTGAAGTCTCCTTAGGCAGAATATCCCCTAATAAGGAAAAAACCCTAAAAAAATAAATAAGACATGTATACGATTTAAAAAAAAATATATTATGCCTATATTTATATTATCCCGATTGCAAATAGAATCCATTGGGCTCTATTTAGTTCAAAGTAGAAATCGACCCCGCAATCATCGCGCTTTCGTACAGTTCGACATTTTTCTACTCCCCTATAATGGCTCCATTATACGCAAAGTATAATATCTTGCAGTACCATTCCATAACTTATACGTTCAAGTCGAAATTAATTTTAGTAAATCTATAAAAGCCACCTGCAGCTTAAAGTTCAGACGTAAGCGTAACATTTAGTAATGACTTTCTAAAGATCTTCTTAGGACCTCTACGCTTTCTCTAATATAAGCATATATATAAGCTTACACTTTTTGTGTACGAATTTATATAGCTTGATTAATTTTGTTACCTTTTAGTATTTTTTTTAAGAAGTTTCACGCTGTATTCCGCTTATTGCAAGAAATAGAGGGGGGACATAGTGTTAAAACACTCCGTTCCCTACGCATTGCTATTTGAAACATTGCAAGTTTAATAGTGGACATCAAAGATGAACTTCTTTCGATGCCAGGGCGAGGAAACGAAATTTTTTCCCCCTAGTGAAAATCGAACCCATACCTGTCGCATTTACAATAAATAAACTGTAGCAATACAGCTCTATACTCTTACCATGTTTTTTATGTACATTATTTTTATGTATAATTCTAATGTACTTGTCACAAAATGTAAATTGCAAATGAGCGTGAAATTGAAAACGAAAATGAATAACTATACGAGCGTAAAATTGAAAACGCCGTATTCCGCCCTAATCACCTAAAATGCCCTAATAAATAGCCCTAAATATCCTTACCTCATATCTATTTCTAATTAAATGGTAATAGATACATAAAGTATTTTTTAATACCTGCTGGTAGTTTCAGAGTTGGGAGCGTTTAAACAAACAAACAGTGAAATTGCATAGTTTTATTATCCTACGTAAACAAGCAATATTTGTTTAAGAATATCTGAAATGAAATAAAATTTTAATACTAAACCACAGCAGGTGCCACGAATATTTCACATTTCGTATACGAGTACAGCCTAATTCAAAAGTTGCGTAAAACTTTATTAGCAGTAAAAATATAATATCCATAACTCCTTTATTTCTTTGGTTTATAGCTGCCATGTGTTACCTAATGCTGAAAATAAGAAATATTTTTATTGGAATATGGAAAATTCTGATTAAAGCTCCACGCCGTATATAGCAGGCTTGCAGAGGGGACCGAGTTAAAACACTCCGTTCTGGAGAACGGAGTGTTTTAACGATAATGGATTATCAGCTTAATTTTTGAATTTAACGTCGCGCTTTGTTTTGTAACCAAAAGAATCATATGAAAATAATTCATTCCCCTGAATGGAAATAAATTCACAACCGTCGCGTTTACAGTCAGTGCCGCTGTGCCACGACAGCTTTCAACGATGTATATATGCTTTTTACTATTTAACTTTATTTTACTAAAAAAATGTGTTAAGCTTAAGCTTACTTCATTAACCTAGTTTTTAATTTAAAAAAGTAATCAAACTAAAAAGCACTAACTATAATTTCCGGTTGAGCTGAGTAAAAAGGCGCGAACGGCGCGGCAATATGGCCGCCCTGACGTCGCGGTTCTTCCCCTCGCTTTAATTGCACACTTCACGTGCCCAAGATTTTTAATCCAGAAATTATTATATACATTTTTTTATTTCTTTTGCATTTATAATTATTATTCAATGGTATCTAATTGTTTTTTTTATGGGGTAGATACCTGTCCTTTAGAAATTATTATTTACTTTTTGTCTTAAAAGATGATTACCTACTAGTTCAATTACACTTATTATTTTTTAACAATACGAGAATTGAAAGAATCATTGTTATGAATAATGAAGCAAATTGAAAAAAATCTTCATCGGTTTTCAACAACCACTGTGGCATAGTTAACCTAGTTCCTCATCGAATGAAATATGCAGCTTCCCATACTCGTATGTGCAATTGAACCGTTGAAAGCAGGTCATGGCACTGCTATAGAGTACAAATCTTTATAAAAACATTCAGTTTTACAGAGATCTGAAATGAATGAGGTAAACCTGTGTTGAGTGACGGAGAAATTCCAACCGAAATATTAATAATTCTCTCCCCTGAGTGGGAATCGTACTCTTCGCCTTTTCAATAATTGACATTAAAATTAAAATATTATTTGCATTATTATTTGCACCTAAATATATTCAACATAATTGTATCTACAATTTTACAGCATTTTAATTAGTTTAAAGACGTTTCGTAATTCAGTCACGAGGCACTTAAATATTTACATTCTTTCCAACAAAGTTCTGCAAGGAATCGGAAAATATTTAAATTTCCATGTTGCTACGGAAAATTTTAGCTTTTTCTTTCTGAGGGTGAAAGTCAATGAGCATATAATGAGCACTACATACATTATATATACACAGTGCGTGACTGAACTGGAAATCAAACCAATAACCACCTCGTCCCCACAACCATATCTCTATGTATGTATTGCCAATATAAACTTTTATAAATTATTCTTAAATATATAACCATAATAATTTTCCATAAAAAAAGCGATAATCCACCAGTTCTTACCTAGAGCATCCAAAAACTACGAAACCAAAATACAAAATGCCTCAAAGTTCTCCCAATTTAATTTTCCCAGTGTACCCAAACCCAAACTGCACTTAGTTCCAGTCAACAGTACTTAACACTCTCGTCGACATTGTGCTAACTAATTGGCACTACCGCGTAACGGAACCAGAGCATCCTGTACTCCCTTTTTGTCATTGTTCCTGCGAATCCTGTCTCTTACTAAATTTGGGGTATTTTGTCAAGGTTTGTCATACTTTTTAGCACAAATTTAGGCTAAGCTAAAGAGAACATTTTAAAATGGCCCGAGAATTTCATATATAAATATTTTTTTATACAATTAAAATGAAATGGGAAGGTATTATTTTAATTGTATAAAATTTGTTCACAAAAAATATAGTTTCTTTTATATCTTCACACTATACCCGCTAGTATTCGTGTTCTCCATGAATTAAAAAAATATCAAGCGATATTCGTATTACTTAAATATATAGAAATACCTAGAAATAATCGCATATTTTAAAGTAAACAGGCTATTAAAATATCACTTGGAAATACACTTTGTCATAATAAATTGCGCTAATGATATTCAAATAAGATACAATTTACCCCATCTCTCAGTTCTTTCGACATCATGTTTATGGTATAACGTCGCATAATAGATGTTCTGAACAATTCTTGCAGTTCAGAATAGAAAAAAACGGATTTAATTGGGCTATTTAGATATTAAAATATAACAAGACAAACTCGCGTTGTTAAGTTCCGCTTCTCAGGACGCAATGTCTTGTACTACTATAGAATATTTTGACAAAATACTTTTGTCTACCTGTTGTCATTAACAATATATAGAAAAAGAAATCACCTTACGTTCATGATTTACAGCCTGGTGACAGACGAACAGACAGTCAGGCCGACCTTACTTCTACCCTTTAAACATTAAAGTTAACCTTCAAATCCTGTATAATATAAAGTTCTAAACTCTTGGTAGCTAGCATAACCAATTTGTATTAGAACCTAAGCTTTCACCTCTCCAAAACAAAACACTTATGAAGTAAATAGATCGTGTTTCAATTTAATTTATACAACTGACATAATAGCATTTAGCAGCCCTTCCTATGCTAACAGCCCATTACGGCTTCGCATGACCGTTCCCCCCTGGAATCAAATTACACGTCTGAATAACGTAAACTATTCATTTCAATAATAATATAATAAGAGCTTTAAGAAGCTAGAAGTATGGGTTCAAATCCTACCACTAGTTGCTCTAAGGGACCGTAAAACTATTTGTTATTCATTTCAATTTGATTAAACATACAGACAATAAAGAGATCCTGTGATTAGTTCCTTATTTCTTTTCTAGTACAAAATCCTAAAAAAAAGAAGAGACATCACTAAATACTTTATTACCACGTGAAGAAAGTAGAAAAAATTTAATTATTGCCGTCTGAAATTTCGACAAATTGCCCTTTCACCTTCCCTTATGTCACGTCAACTAAGGATGACTCTGTAGGATTCCATTTCCAATCAAATTGGGGCTCGATTAATAAGCCTATGCTGTCCTTCCGTCCGTCTGTCTGTCTGTCTGTCACAGGGTTGTACTATTCAGGTAAATGAAGACCAAAATTATCTTCTAGAACTGTAAATTAAATAAGAATCGATACTATTTTGTAAATAATCATATTTATTGCAAAAACGTCACAACTAATAAAATACGATTAAACAAAAGCCTAAGTTCATATTTTATGGAATAAATATTATTTTGTGAGGCCGTCATAGCGCAGACTGTAAAATGATTTGACTGATTTGACTGTAAAAGTGACGGTGGTAGATTCGATTCCCATCCGGGGGAATAAATTATTTACAATTTCTTGTTCTGGTTGACAAAGAACGTCGCTACGCTCCGCCACGCAATATGCAATGTCTCGAAAATTGTGCAGAAAGTGTGGAACGGACTGTCTTGAAACTAGCCCCCACTGCCTACACTCCTATACGTGGGATACTGAGTGAAACAAAAAAAACTTAGGTCTAAAAAACATTACAAACCAATCTCTATAAACAAAATAATTTAGAAAAACAAAAGATTACTAAGAATAAAAAAACAAACACTAAGCTATTCCACGAAGTAACACTGTAATGCCCTTTAGAATACCTACGTATCAACCCTGCTTCACCCTTCCATTAGTATACCGGGTACCTGTCGCGACTGTCTGCTGACGTCACAAGCGTCATATAAACTTAGATATATTTGTAATCTATAATATTTCATAGCAGGAGGAACTTGTAGACAAAAATGTCTCTAGATATTAGGGTGCTATTTCCAGTTACGTTGAACTAAAGTGTTCCATATTAAAATAGCGACAGAAAGTCACTTTCACAATAAGTACTTGACTAATTTTGATGAAACTTTTCAGTAACATAGATTTATAAATTAGAATAATAGATAAGCTACAAAATACAATTTATATAAACATATACACAGGTAGGTATTTAATATAATTGATGGGGGTTGATGGTCCGGATAATCACAAATTTATGAGGGCCGAATAATCAAGTTTCTACTGTATTCATATAATAAATAGATAGTACAATAAAAGGAGTAACAACACGAAATATATCTCCTCACTACTTCACGCTGTATCCCGCAAATAGTAAGGTAGGCAAAGGCAACCTAGTGCAAACCTACCTAAGCAACTCCGTTCCCCACTTTCCGACGAGTTTTTAAGGCATTGTGTGTTGAGTGGTGGAATTCAATGCCAGGATGTCGCCACGGTGAAGAAATGAAAATATTAGTAAATAATACTTCACTCCCTCGAATGGAGAGTGAATTTACCACCACACTTATTCCACTACGCCATAACTGACCTAAATCGAAATATACCTATTCGTATGAGCATGTATATACTCGTACATATATTTATCAATAGTTTAATCCACTACGTCCAGCTAAGTCTGGGATCAGATGACCCAGACTTAGTGGTGGCTTTACTAGGATATCACTGCGGTGACAGGTGCAGGTGCATACATTCAACTACACACAATTTACTACACGTGATTTAGTATGCTTTTGAAAGGTAAACGCGAGAGGTTGCAGGTTCGATTTCCACTTGCGGAAATCTAATATTCATTTCTTCTTTCTTGTATTGATCAAAATCACGGCGTTGAGTTCAATCACTCAGCATGCAAATAATTAATAATTCGGCGGCAGGTGAGGAACAGAAATTTCTTAAGATTAAGCTCCCCATGCATACCATGCTATATGCGCGATACAGCGTGAAGCTGGAAAAAAAACAATGGAAATTAGTAACAGCGGCATCGTACACGCGACGGTTATGGGCTCGTTTCCCAGTCGGGGAATAAAATCTTTTCGTTTTCTCGCTCTTGTGACAGTGTCTCAAAAATTACAAATTAAAAAGTGGAGAAAAAAGTGTCTTAACCAGTGTTAAACGCTTCACCTGCCTACCTTATGATATACAGAGAGACTAAATTCTTATTCATTCGTATCATAATTTTGTATTCCAAAACGTCAAACATTACGAATAATCAAAACAGCCATCTCACACTCAATTAACCCCCTTTAACTCAAACACCCTCAAACAAAAATGAACAGAACACCCCAAAAAACTGGAACATTAATCATCTTAATACAGATTTCGGTGCTGAATGTGCATCTCATTGAAAAAGCAAGGAATTTTAGCAAAAGACTGTCTGCGGTGGTTGACTGGGAGCCGTGAATTTGGATCCTTTGTGCTCTCTCGGTATTACTCAGAGTAGATGTCTGCATCATGTTACGTATACGAAAGCTTACGTTTGGCATTCCAATTCCAAAACAATATTCTTCTATGAATTAATATTGTAATAGAGGTTGTGGGTTCGATTCATACTCGACGAAATTAAATATTAAATATATCCATTTCCTCGCCTTGGTAACGCGGCAAAACACGCAATATCTATATATATAGTTGATGATTTAAATGACTGGCGAAAAACTTTTAATTATAATATTCAATTCAATTTAATATATTCTCTTTTTTTGTTTAGACAAAATTTCAACCTGAACTATGGGAACTGCCATTCATAAAAAATGTATCTAAATTAGGAAAAAGAGTATGAAATTACCAAATGCAACCGTGGGATATTTATCTTTTTGTAAGGGGTTCCACCCCATAAAGGCACTGCTGTCTATTTGATATCTCTATATATGAAGATAAATAACCTAATATAACGACTGTATAAAACCTAGCTTCCGCAGTTTTCATTTCTTTGCTCTGGTAAGAAAAAGCGATATCTTGTAAATTAGGTTGATAGTGGATGACGGAGTGTCTTTACATTACATCTATTCTCTCTGCACACAGCAGAAACTGAAAAAAAAAATCTAATATTACTTTTAATAGTAAATATTAATAATTTTTCATCGAGAAACGATTAATTAATAAACTCATTCTTTACTTTTATACAAATAGATACCTACTCGTATTTGCGCAAAAGTTAAAGAGATTTGATAATTTCTTACATTTTTTGTTTATTTCAATATACTTACAGTTATTTATTAATAACTAGTGGACCCGAACGCGGCTACGCCCGCTTGAACTTGAACTTTACTTGAACGATAAAATATATGTATGAAATTATTTTCAGTTTTCAATAGAGAGATGCGTTAAGCAAGCTAATTATGGGTGACGTTTTCTAACAACAAATTTTGCAAGTCGTTGCCTAGCAACGACAGTTGTTATTAACATGGCGGAACAAATTGCAAGTCAAATTAATAAGTATTTTAATATATTGGTATATATCGAAAATATTACATATATGAGAAAAAAAGTATCCTATGTTCATCCCGAGACCCTCAAGTATCTCTGTATGAGTATTTTTTCACAATTAAATTAGCGGTTTGGCCCTGATTGCGTAAAAGACAGACAGACAGACAGAGTTACTTTCGAATTTATAATATAGGTATGGATA
>JAKRZM010000828.1:14799-83154 GCA_036379175.1 Heliconius cydno galanthus
AAAAAAAGCATAAAATGTCACCCCTGAACCCCATTGAAATCCCCCCCTTCCACCCACAGTGGCGCAATTAATAGTCTTCAAAGTCCGACTGGAGCGCCAGTAATCAGGATCATGACCCTACCCTAGCCCTACCCATCATAAGTACGTACAAGTGAGTCTCATAAAAGACCTAAGACTGCAATACTGTTGATAAAAATAGCAAAATCGATACCTACTGGCGGGCTTTGCGTTTACGCCCTTTTTACTTGTGGCGTGTAAAAATTTTCATAATACATTTTGTTGGATTGATAAAAGATGATATTCAGGTCTAAGAAATATTTGATATTATTTTAATTATAGAATTATCATTGTGGGAATGCTTAAGTATCTTTTAAATATATGATCTGGATAAACAAGGAGGGTTCCTCTTTGTTTAGTTTATTATCGATTCAGCAAAAATCTAAATCGAGATAATATCATACATAAATACTACAAAAAATAGTGTTAAAACTTCAATTTCAGCGTTAAACCCATTT
Source organism: Heliconius cydno galanthus (assembly GCA_036379175.1). Taxonomy (NCBI): domain Eukaryota; kingdom Metazoa; phylum Arthropoda; class Insecta; order Lepidoptera; family Nymphalidae; genus Heliconius; species Heliconius cydno. Next base: position 15,315 of record JAKRZM010000828.1, read on the forward strand.
TTGATTCGTATCTGTCCACGAACTGACCAATCGGTGCTACATTCGTAGTATTACAGTTATAGCAAAGATACAATAGCACAAAGGGAATCGGTAATGGCCGAAAATCCGAGCGCTTCACATTAATTGGAAAAATAGAATAAGTGATGGTTTTTGTATTGTGCACACAGCAGGATAGGCAGAGGGAACCTATTGTTAAGACACTCCGTTGCCCACTCTCTGCCGAATTCTGGAGGCATTGCTCGACATCAGAGCGAAGAATGGAAATATAAACGTAAATAAATATTTCATCTCCTCGAGTGGGGATCGAACCCACGCGTTTCGCGTTTCGTTGTCACCCAACCGTCGCGTTACAGTCAAACCCTTGTGCCGCTGTGCCACGACGGTCTCAAATTGAAAAATAAATGAATACAACCTAAAATTAACAATTTCTTTACATCCAATAGCATCCACATCGTCTATTCATTCAATTTATATCATTCCCTCGATTCTATAATAAGGTTTTTATTACGGTATTTGTTTGTACAGACGAGTTTGCACAATCGAGTGTTCCTGTGGCCAGCTAATAAAGATAATTGGGGTGGGGGTCTGATGAGGATGCTGTTATTGAATTGCCAATGAAGACTTAAGGGCTCTGACTATAAATATTATAGAACTTAGTGTTGCTACAAGACGAGGATCCCTAAGCTATAGGGACTTAGGGGGCTCGTTTTGATTATTGTCAAATATTTATATTATTCGGTTATAAGGCACATGACCATCATGTGTTAGTTAGATCGATTCCCATTCGGGGAAATGTTTGCAGGTGAAACATTTTCGTTTTCCGTTTGTAAACGTAATTGATCTTAGAGAAAATATAGAAATGTACATTGCAACATAAAATAAAATGATTATTTTCATTTTCTTTAACTCGAAAGTCTGTGTAAATCAACACACCAAATCTAAATAAGCTAGCGTATACTAGGATTTATCGTTTCAATAAACCGTAGACGTTTCCCTTGCCCGGATTACGGGGCCCTTCTACGTTTTATGACCTTATTTATCCGCCCCGCCCCACCCCGCCCGGGAGAAACTATGCGATAAGATCCGGATATAAATTAAGTGGCACTTGCCAGATATTGGTATTCTAATAGCTTCTATTTATATTTCTTGACTAGATGGAGCTAAGAGATTTGGGTAATATTTGATATGTCCTTATTAAAAAAATTACGACAACACTTAGAAACCTTAGTTAAAATCTAACTGGTAATAAATCGATATAATCTTCATTAGTAAAAGAATAGATAAGTCCTTTTTTGTACTCTACTTCTTACCTACCTGTCTGACTGCAAAGGACGATCGTGGAGCTCAACGTTGAGTTCCGCTATTCAACACACAATATCTCGATAATTGGGCGGTGCGTAAAAGACAGAGTGTCTACCCTAAACTCGCCGTTCCCTCTGCCCAACCTATTATATAAAGGATAGAGTAGAGTGCTCTCTGCCTACCGTGCAAAATGCATGGAAATAAAAAAAATAAACCCATCATCTATTAGCTACCATCTGAATCCGTATTTACGATATTATTATTTATAGCTTTGGACACGCACCATAAGGCATAAAGTAGCTCATTTACTTTCCTTTTACAGCGCGCGTAATGGCGCGCGAGAGAAATATGGCGGGAAAAATATCTGTCATTCTCATATACGAGTACGTTCCGGTTTACAGGGACTGAAAGGAAATATACGGAACGTTTTAGCGGGTTTCCTTCTTTTGTCATTTGTTTTTGTGTTGTTTACTACTGTTTACGTTGCTTTGCGGTTTTCGTGAAATTAGTTGAAATTATACTGTATTTGTGTTTTTTATATACAACTGACACATCGCCAGTCATTACTTTTCCATCACAAAAAAAATAGCTTCAATTTTTATCCCGCATACAGCAACCCTGCTGCATGCGAACAGCGATGGAGAGGTATTGCGTGTTGAGTGGCGATCCTCAACATCGGGTTTTTCCTTGGTGCCAGAGCGAAGAAATGAAAATATTAATAAATGATAATTCATTCCGTTGAGTAGGGATTGAAATCACAACTGTCTCGTTACATTCACACCTTGTGCCCCTGCGGCCTGCGGCCTAAAGTTTTTCCATTTTTATTCCCTTTAGAGAATACACATTTGGCCAACGCCTGACTTAATTAAGTCCAAGGACAATTCTGTTTCAAATTAAACATTTGCCTATGTATTAATTGAACAATGTACAACCGTATACAGTAAGGTGTGTCTTCCTCAGGCTTAAAGCCATCAATTTAGATAATATATTCCCTGAATAGCAATTTATATACAACAGCCATTACCCTACCATTCAGCTTAAAAGGCATTCGCTGCGAAAATAAAACTTTGTACGGTTGAAAAGAAAAGAAAAATAAAAATTTAATCATCCGACTCAATATTTTCGGCTTGCAAAAGAACACAATAGCAGAGGTTAGTACAGAACCAAAGGGGGTTCAAAGTGCAGCTTAAAGAGTCCAAAAAATCTGGCAATACAATTTTAAATGCCCTCGCAATACTACGTGTATAGCGGGTTTTATCGACGTTGCTATTGTTTGGACGACGATGAATCAAAAGGCAGACAGCTTTTGATTTTGCTTGAGTATATTCTATGTTTTTACTTATAAATGTTTTTTATACATCTCTTAATAAAAAGAACTCAGAAACATGTTACTTGATTTTTCATTTTCGGATAAATTTTATCCCAAAATAAAAATATTTTTTTCTTTAGTTGAACCGAATTAGTATCCGAGTTAAGCGCGTTGAACTACACAAACAATTCAATTAATAATAACATTACTATAGATATACTTTCTGAGATGTAAAGACGTTTGTTTAATATGATGTCTCCTCGAGACACCAATATTCTTAATGAATAAAAAAAAATATTTTTAGTGCCGCTAAGTGCCGCTACTCAACACGCAATACTTGTAGAATTCGGCGGAGAGTGGGTAGCGGCGTGCCTTAAAACTAGGCTCTTTTTGCTTCCCCTCCCACATAAGGGACCCTACAGCGTGAAGCTGAAAAGAAATTACAATAAAGTTATAAAAATTGTGTAATATTTCACGTATAACAGGGACCCCCGGAACGACGCCTCCGTACCATTCGTTAACTAACTAAACTTTTCACATTAGACCCGCGTCGCCAACTTTTATCGTATAACTGGCTTCGTTTTCGTTTTATGTTTGTTTGTATTACATTATTTCATTTGTTGAATTTCGGTGTGTAACACCCTGATGGTACGCTCATTTTTATATCTTTAGGTACAAGTTCTGTTTCTTTTTTTCTGTTTTCATTTTCAATATTTGTAGACAAAGCAAAGAAAATAAGAATTATGGTTCCGTACCTCAAAAGGTAAAAAAACGGAACCCTTATAGGATCTCTTTGTTGTTCGTCTGTCCGATTAATATCAATATTCAGGTCTATTATAGTAAAAGAATGAAGCACAAGAAAAAATCAAGCTTAATACAATCAAAAATTAAGAGTATCAAAATCAAAAATTAAGTGTATCAAAATCAAAAATTAAGTGTATCGACTTCGCTACATTTTCAAAACCTTTAGGACTTCCCATGCACCTACAGTTATGAAATTTGGCACGAAGTGAGAATTTACAAAACAAACAAAAGGAAAACTCCGAAAAGTGAAAATTAATAGATATTTCAAGAAAACATAGTTTTCAACTGGCAGTTTAAAAATAAATTTGGCACTTAAGTCTCTCCGTGTCTAATACTACAACAAATATAAACATAGAAACCCAATTGTTCTACAGACATTGAGTTAATTAAGTCAATGCTTGTAGCGATATCTAATTCCAGCCAGCGTGACCCCACGCGTTGGGATTGCCAAGATCACGTCTTAAGTCCCCTCATTATATTATACGACTGCTTTAAAGTAAAGTACACGTATTTCCTATTTCTCCTCTTGCGATCCCTTTATGTCACATTTTTGTATGAAAATAGCAAGATTATAATTAAAACTTAAAATAATTATAGGCGGTCTTGTTAAATTTTTGGTAGATTAAAAATATAGCTTAAAAATAAAAGTGTTTAATAAAATCGTGATGCAACTCGAGAGAAAAAATTAAAGTATTTTGAAACAGAAAAAATTATGTTACTTTAGTATACTGTACTTACGAGTACATTATCGGTAGTTAAAAAAAACTAACGAAACTAACTTATTTAACAGAATTTTCTTTATTTGCCAAAACAGATCAGAACAATCCTACGCGCGGACACTAGCCTCCATATCCTCCGCCAACGCGTTATCAGTGCCGTGGTCTGCCAATGACACGAGACTGGCAATGCCTGGCGCGCTGGGCGTGGCTGGCATACCCGCTCTAGTCATAACTGATGGCACTGGCAAAGTGCTGACTACGAATGGAAGGCAGTATCTCGCTGCTGATCCGTTGGCTTTGGTAAGTTAAAAGTAGACTTTATTTGTGTAGAAATACATGTGAGTAGTTAATATCACACAGAACATTCTGAGATTAAAATTTTAGTTCGATCCATGATCCATGATGTTCATTTCATTTTATTATAGCTAACGCTTTGGTTTTCGTGATTTCTAGTACATTCCCGTTCCTCACTTTCCGCCGAATTCGAGAGGCATTGATTAGCGAAACTCAACGCCGCGCTTTGTCTTGACGCCAGAGCGAACAAATATAAATCAATTATTTAAATTTTCAGCATTTCAGCGATTGGTGATCGAACCCACGACCAGTCGTATTTAAAGTCACATTTAATGTCTCTGAGCCACGAGTAGCCGGCTAAATATACTTAGTATATTAATATATATATAAATATAGTTACTATATTTATATACAACAGCTGATTTATTATATGTTATAGAACTTCCCGTGGGCTCAGCGGCCAGTATCGGTGTTGAATGAACAGGCTCTATTGAAAATGGCGCGTCACCCTGCTGTTGTGCTATTTGTTGGTAAATATCTACTTATTCGTATATACTTAATTACTATAACGTCCTTTATTCCTTAATTAAATTTCATAATCATAAATTAAGTTCAATCCATGAAAATAAAAAAAACTCCTCCCTCCTTCCAGACGATGAAGACGGAGAAATAGAATTCTCCGAATCAGTCCTAACACCATCAGCCGAGTCCTACTACGAGGAATGCAGCATCCAATACCCAGGGTTCTGCCCCTATCAGAACTCCTCAGACGACGAGACCATGGACTTTGACTACATCACCAAGAACTCCAGAGTGAAGAAGAAGTCCTTCAAACATGTAATGTTTTATATCGGTATAGATGGCACTGATAGCGCGGATATGATAAGAGAGCATATCGGCTTAGATGACGCAGTGCCATTGCTAACCGCCATAGATTTTAATAAACAACGCATGGTCACCATGAAATATGGCGATGAAATAACAACGGATTCTGTGCAGAATTTTGTCGACGCTTTCCTGAGTGGTAATGCTGATTTTAAACCGTTGAAGCCTTATTCGGAGAAATGTTAGATTTTTTATTTATTTTTAGTTTTAAATTGTCTTTTCTATAATAATGTCTTCTTTTTTTAACGTTAATAGTCTCTCACTCTGACGTTAGCTGTAAATGGCTCGCAAATTAAATTTTAGGATTTTTCATAGTTTTGACATTTTTCTTTCCCAGCAAATAATTTGCAAAAGCTCAGGAAACTTAACTTAAGGCCAGCTGCGACTTATTGACTGAAATGTAATGTTCTTTTATTTACCTATACTTTTTGTAAGTTGGGCACTCAACTCAAGAACGATCTTTAATAATAAAAAAAACACATAACATATTTACTGATTTTTTTAAATTTATCTTATACTTCTAGAAGTATTGTAATTTTTTTATTTCCATTACATTTTTGTTTTTCTTTTATATACAAAAACTAATGTTATTACATATAATTTACATATAAATAACATTAGCTTAGTAGTTTATTAGTTGTTGCAACAACGCAAAAATAACGGTCATGTCTTTAAAACTTGTAAACGATTACAATATTATGAGTCTGTACACTTTTAAATATAATGAATTATATGTAGAATAGACATTGTTACCTAAAGAATTTTCTTGAATATTTTAATTAAATTAAAAAATCTTTATGAATAATAATAATAATAATCGTCTTTCTATACTTTATTTCACTTTCCCGCGTACTTGTGTTTTCAATGTCACTTTTTTTTAATAAAAGCAGCATCTCAACTCAACACTGCCCGTGCACGTTAACAATTAAAATATTAATTATAAGATTTATTTCTTTGTATTTATTAGTAGTTTCAGATATACGCTAGATTCTTTAAAAATAAAATTTTGTGGTTGAAATCTGTACTCGGTAGATTTAGGACCGTAACGGCCTTAGAATGTATTATTATATTCATTGTCAATTTAAGTATTTCAAAAACTCATAGAAAAGTAATGATAGTATGTTGTATTTAATTTAGTTAATATTTTAAGGAAACATACTTAGTTGTAATCTTTATTAAATGCAAAGAAGATAAGTGAAACATTTCATAGAGTAGCTACTAGAGGTATGGAAACTTGAGGTCTTGGTATAAATTTTGAAGGAATTTAAATCCTTAAAAAGCTGTTTCGTTTTTGTCATTTACTTAAATATTTTGTAGTAAACAAAAGAAAAACAAAAATTGGTGACTTTACAAATATGTAAAGTATAAAATAAAAATAATATTTATACCCTCATTGGTACTAGATAAGAGTTTAAATACTTATGAACTGTTTTATAATAAAAACTAAAATTTTCCTCTAAAAACTTTTATTATCTACTCTACTTAATGTTATCGCTAGTAAAGTCAAAGATGTCGTTAGCGTAGTTATGTTAATTTATTTTTGTAGTACCTTAGTTACTCTAGAAAAAATAAAAATATAATTTAACGAGTTTTGTACTTCATTTTAAACAGATTGAACTGTAGAATTAGTGGTGTAATTAGATTTTTACTTTTGTATCTGTGATCAGTTTGTTTTATAAGATAAATAAAACATTTGACGCATTTTCAATAAAGTAATATATAAATATAGGTCGTGTAGTTTTACTTCCTTACAATCCTTTGAAATAAAGAATAAACGGAAAAAGTACCTATGGTTTTAATGAAACTAAAATAAAGCTAAGAATGTACATATCTATATAAAAATATTATGAAGGTTGTATTATTTTCGTAAAATGCTACGACATTTGCTGCCAGAAATATCTAAATACATTTAAAAAAGTTCAATTTAAATTGTATTTATAATAATTATTATTCTAAAATATTGTCATAAAACATTCTGTTTTTTTAATAAAACTTAATTAATAAGTAAAAAAAAAGAGTTTTAAAACTATCAAATGCAATTATTGATCAGAAAATTGCCACAGACACACATTAATATTTTTGATAATCTGTGATGACCAAGCTTGGCCATAAACAAACAAAAAATCTTTATCTGTGACTCTGTCGTTTTGGTTCAAGCCGCCGACGCCATTATTGTGAAATATAATTTTTAGAAAAAAATTCACGTGCTTGAACCAATTATTATTGTTTACTTCATTCACACACCAAACCCATAAATCATGGCCGACAATGACGATCTTCTCGACTATGAAGATGAAGAGCAAGCGGATCAGCAAGCGGCGGACGGAGCGACCGAAGCGGCGCCAAAAAAAGAGGTTAAGGGATCCTATGTGTCGATTCACAGTTCAGGATTCAGAGATTTCCTTCTAAAACCTGAGATTTTGCGAGCCATCGTCGATTGCGGCTTTGAACATCCTTCAGAAGTGCAACACGAATGTATACCGCAAGCTGTTCTCGGTATGGACATTTTATGTCAAGCCAAGTCCGGTATGGGGAAAACGGCCGTTTTTGTTTTGGCGACGCTACAGCAACTGGAGCCTTCCGAAGAACATGTATACGTCCTCGTCATGTGTCACACAAGAGAGCTCGCTTTCCAAATCAGCAAGGAGTACGAGCGCTTCTCCAAGTATATGGCCGGAGTGAGGGTGTCGGTATTTTTCGGGGGAATGCCGATACAGAAAGATGAAGAGATATTAAAGACTGCGTGCCCGCATATTGTAGTCGGTACGCCGGGACGTATCCTGGCTTTAGTCAACAGTAAGAAATTAAATCTGAAACATTTAAAACATTTCATCCTCGACGAGTGTGACAAGATGCTGGAGTCACTGGACATGCGTCGTGACGTGCAGGAAATCTTCAGGAGTACTCCCCATGGGAAGCAAGTTATGATGTTCTCGGCTACCTTAAGTAAGGATATTAGGCCGGTGTGTAAGAAGTTTATGCAGGACCCCATGGAGGTGTACGTCGATGATGAAGCTAAACTGACATTGCATGGTTTACAACAACACTATGTGAAACTTAAAGAAAATGAAAAGAATAAAAAGCTATTCGAGCTACTAGATGTATTAGAATTTAACCAAGTAGTGATATTTGTGAAGTCTGTCCAGCGCTGCATAGCATTAGCTCAGCTTCTCACAGACCAAAACTTCCCAGCTATTGGCATTCATAGAAACATGACTCAAGATGAACGTCTCTCCCGTTACCAGCAGTTTAAGGATTTCCAAAAGAGGATATTAGTAGCAACCAACTTATTTGGTAGAGGAATGGATATTGAAAGAGTCAATATAGTGTTCAATTACGATATGCCTGAAGATTCTGATACCTATTTACATAGAGTGGCGAGAGCAGGAAGATTTGGTACCAAAGGCCTGGCCATCACCATGGTGTCTGATGAAAATGATGCAAAGATCCTCAATGAAGTCCAAGATCGCTTTGATGTCAACATTACTGAACTACCAGAAGAAATTGAATTATCTACATATATTGAAGGGCGATAAACTTAAAATCCTCATTCCCATTTACCAACTAATCTAAATTACTTAGTTTTTGTCACCTCTTCTTTGTATTAAGTCTACAGTCAGTTGTAGTATTGTATGTAACTAAGTAACACAGCTGTAATACAGTTCTAATTAAAGAATGCTAGGTTTAAGAAGTGAATAAATTGACGTTTGCTATTGTGTATTTTTTTGTTTTCATTTACCACATTTATATGCTTACTAAATATATGTGTGAGCTCTTAGAGAGAAGAGAACCTATTATTAAGTCATCACATAAGTTATGAAAGTTGATGCTGCATTTTAGTTTAGTAGAAAAATTTAAATAATTCTTTAAGGAGGGATTGAATCCCCATCATGTTTTGACAAATGTGCTATAGTGGTTATTTAAAAGTAATGAGACAATATGCTAAAATTTGAAACAAATTTTATCAACATTTTTATGACAACTATGCATTTTCTGTTTCATTTTCTTTGCTTAAATGTTTAAAAAATAGAACAAGAATGAATCATTCTATACATATATTGAATGGAATGAAAATAAAATACTATTTATTCAGTAGGTATTTAGAAAACAATGTTAATTATTACACTTAAAGATTATTTGAAATTCCAAAACATTTATTAAATCAAGAAAAGTTTTACACAAGACAGTTAACTTTGATGATATATTGTAGAATCATTATTGTCAGATCTGTATTTTTAAGTGTTAAAAGTTGTTATTGATAGGACGAAGTTATGTTATCTCTTATTTTAAAAGAACAAATAATTAATCGATAACAATAATCATTTTTGAAAACAAAAATAAATTTCTTAACAATATTTTTGGTATAAAAACTAAAGTAGGTAGTTTTTTAAAGTATTTTAAATTTTAATTATCATGGTTTCCATATATTATGTTCACGCGAAAAGGTTTTCTCATGAGTCAACCTCGTAATCATATCTAGGGCCCATTTTGGCTGGTCTCCTGGAACCATGTGTCCTGCGTTCCTGACCATGATCTCCACCAGTTTTCCCCCTTGCTTTATATATCCTGCTAATTCTCCATCTACATACCACTGGTACCTTTTAGCTGACCTATATTCATTGGCTCCAGTAAAATTAAGGTTTCTTAAGTAGTTCAAAGTTAGAGGATATGCCACTATAATATCTAATTGCCCGTTATAGACCACTATGTAGTAGTGGTCTAACAGTTCAGATATCCACGGAGCGACTGACTTCATGACATCTTGTTTCAAGTGTTCTTCGACTTCTTTACCATCATGGAAGGTTAGATTACCAACATGTATGGACTTCCTGACAAAACTGCTTTGTAACATGGGCCCAAAGTCATCTTTATTATAGTCTTTAGTATGTAAAAAGTTGAAATAGAAATCAAAGCCTGTCATATTGTAAAATATACTTTTCCCATCAATCATATCACCATTTAACAGAGTGTCAAAAGCATTAAATGCTTCATTCCACTTTTCTTGCTTAATAAGTTCGATAGCCTTGCTCTCAGCATCAGCAAATATGCTAGCTTGGTTCCAGTCAATTAAACCAATTTGATACAAATATTTACTATAAATCAATTGATGTTCAGGATCACTCAACCCGTTACCAATGGCTAGGGCTTTCAAATTAATCTTTATTTCGGCAGTAGGGTTCTTCTTATAGATTGTATAAGCTAATGATGGTACATACTTGCCAGCATAAGACTCCCCAGTAATGAAAAACTTATTGTTCTGTAATTCAGGGAATAATTGGAAAAATTGTATGAGAGTAGAATATAGATGTTCTCCAACTTGAGTTTGATCGATACAATAACCTTTGGGATCATCAGTGAAGCTGAAACCTGTTCCTACAGGATTGTCTATATAAATGATGTGGTGGCTCAAGGCCCAGTTGTACTTGCGCCTCTCAAATCTCTTGTCACGGACTCTGAGAGGACCATTTTCTTCAAAGAGACCATAGAGAGAGGATGCTCCAGGTCCACCTTGAAGCCACACAATGACTGGAGCATTTTTCTTATCACTAATCATAGCAGGGAAGTACCAGAAGAACTGGTTAGAATTGTATTTCTTGTCCACGGTGAAAAAGCCGGCATAGCTTTTGATTCGTAAGCTCTCTGTGAAAGGCACGCGAGCTAGTGTCCTGGCGATAGTGATATTCCCACTTTCAATGTACGGTGTAAGGAAAAGAGGACTACCTGTATCTTCTCCATCGGGTTCCCCTAGATTTATTTTAGGATATCGATGAAATAAGCTGTGAACTGTTGCTAAATGAACAAATAGAATTATACAAAATAAGCTAGTCATCGTGCTTGATGCTGATCGCGCACTAATGCTACTGAGAAGTGTTTAAGTTAAAACTTAAAGAATGTATTTAAATTGTATTAAAAATAATTGAAATTTGTAACAAGTTTTGCCTTATCAGTAAACACTATCCGCATATTATCTTTCCGTTTGACCGGCTTCTAAAAGGTTATAATAAACAAAGAAAATACTGTATAAATAAATATACTTGTGTAGATTTGTAGGTAAATGTTTCAAAATAAAACGTCATTTTACTGTAATCAAATTAATCAAACAAATGATTGACTGTTTAATAATAAGGACAAACATTATTTGATAATAACAATATGGTATAATAAATAATTTATATAATGAAAAATATATATTTTATTAATAATTAAAATTTCTCAACGTTCATGGAAAAATGTCATGTCAATGAACTTTTGACATTTGATCAAAATTTGGCTTGTTTGTTTTTTTTATAAGTTGTGACTAGTTTATGATTTTTAATAAAATACAATATGAATATTTTTAACAATAACTTATTATCTTTTCTAGTAATATTTTTTAATGCTTTGGCATTAGTTGTTTCGATAAATTTTCCCTTCGTTTACCCCCGACTGAAACTCGAAGCTAGTCCTCAAGGTGATGCCGGTGACCCGCTCATTCTCACGCCATATATAGAAAAAGGCAATATTAAGCAAGCCCAAAATCTCTCTCGTGTGTCAATCACAGAGAAACTTGGTATCAAAAGCCACGCCGGCTTCCTAACTATTGATAAAAAATATAATTCCAATTTATATTTCTGGTACTTCCCAGCTTTTAATAAGGAAAAAAATGCTCCTGTCGTGTTGTGGCTGCAGGGCGGTCCGGGAGGAAGCTCATTATTTGGACTATTTACTGAAAATGGCCCCCTAATAGTGAAAAAATCTGGATTTGCTGTGAGAAAGTATCATTGGGCTCTTAAATACAACCTGCTCTTCATTGATAACCCTGTAGGAACTGGATTTAGTTTTACAGATGATGATAAAGGATATTGTAAAGATGAATTATGTGTTGCAAAAGGCTTATATAGCTGTCTACAGCAGTTTTACAAACTTTTTCCACATTTACAGACAAATGAGTTTTATATTACTGGGGAATCTTATGCCGGAAAATATATTCCAGCTTTGGCTATGGAAATTCATAAAGATAACTCAATTAATAAACAGAAAATAAACCTCAAAGGCCTTGCATTAGGTAATGCTTACTGTGATCCAATCAACCAGATGGACTATGGCAATTATTTATACCAACATGGTCTAATAGATGATAAACAAAAAAGTCTATTTATTAAAATGCAAAATGAAATAATAAAAGAGATAAACAAACAAAACTGGGCACAAGCTGGTATACTAATGGACTCTTTAATGGATGGTGATTTAACTAACTTCTCATACTTTAAAAATTACACTGGTTTTCAAAATTATTACAACTTTTTGGTACCAACTGACTTGTCAGATATGGATATTTATATAAACCTGTTAAATAATGACAAAGTAAGGCAGAGTGTCCATGTAGGAGGGTTACCGTTTCATTCTGGCAAAGAAGTTCAAATACATTTAGCATATGACATATTAAAATCTGTTGCTAATTATGTTGCTGAACTTTTATCACACTATAGACTTTTGTTTTACAATGGCCAATTAGATATTATTGTTGCATATCCTTTAACTGAGAATTTCTTGCGTAATCTGAACTTTTCTTCTTCCAATGAATATAAGAAAGCGAGTCGGCAGATCTGGAAAATTGACAATGAAATTGCAGGGTATATTAAAAAAGCTGGTAACTTGACTGAAGCATTGGTAAGAAATAAGGGCACATGGTGCCTCATGATCAACCTAAATGGGCTTATGATCTGATTTCTCGTTTTATAAGTAAAAAGATATAATTTTTTTAATGTTAGATTGTTAATTATGATATATTTGTACATACATATATGTATTTAGTTTGTTATATTAGAATAGTAAACATTTCACATAATTTATAAGATTATATGAATAATTAGGTGGGATTTATCCAATGAAGAAATTTATTATGGGTTTTTATAACAGGCATATCATAGCCATACCATTTAACAATGTTTACATTGGAGAAATTAGAGAAAGTTTACTTTGATTCCAAACAATTTGAATCTCTCTTTGAAAAATAGGAATAAATTGAGATAGTTCTTGTATTTTAAAAATAAACATGCATAATATCTGAACTTATTTTGTAAGTGTATGGCGAGTGAATATTGTCAAAATTTATCTGTAGATGACAGTAAACATGCTTGTGCGTTTGGTCTATGCTTGGGGAAAGGATTTATTTTCCTACTTTTAGCAAAATCTGATGTGAACTTTTTGGTGGAAAATAAATTATATACTCTTGGGTATTGCTCTCTTTGTGGAATAAATTATTTTTTATGATTAATATATTTTTGTAGATTGTAGTGGAACCTTGAAATTTTTATTTTTTTACTTTAAATTTGAACTTTTGCAATAAAATATAAATTGTTTTATTAATAATAAATATTTTTACATAAAGTTGTTATTTTATTTAGACAGGATTATCCTTATTATTTTAGGTTTGAATATTTTTTTTTGGTATGGGCTTAAAATATTTTACCTTATAGGTACTCTAGTAAAAGAAGAGCAGACGCTTCCACCCTGTATGTTTTCTTAATATAGATATTAGATACTGGTTCCGAGAGAGATGACGTAAACGTGTTACTTTATTAGTTATTTCTGATAAGAAAATCGGAACCATTTGTCACTGTTTACATTATCATCGGAATCTAATCTTCCTCCTGGCATTAATTGGTAGAGTCTGCAAATACCGAATCTAGTATTTAATTTTTTGCTAGATTGCTAGATGCTAGATTGTTCGTTGAGCTCGTGAGTGGGTTTCCCCGTTATTACGCAAATTGAGCACTTCCACCCTTTCGAGCATACGTATAGCATACTTTCGTTCTTGCGCGCCACTCTGCCGGCCAATAACGGCAAGCCAGAGGCGGGGATAGATTACAATATCTCTCCACAGGAATCAAGTCCGTGCGATCACCACTCCCCAACAGTTCGCCACTGCTTGAGTGACAAAACTCAACGCCGCTAGTTTATCACGACACCAGAACGAAGAAATTAAAATTTTAAATAGGTATTTCATTTCTTCGAGTGGGAATCGAACCCACAACCTGTCATATTTAGAATCACATAGTGCAGTACATCATGTGTACTGCGCCATGACTGGCCTCGTATAATATAATGATTATCTCACGATTCTCTATATATTAATAATAAATAAGGATGTAAATATGATATAAAATACCTATAACGCCGTCCTTGACGTAATATAATTATTAGAGAAGAAGTCGTGCTTACATTTAATTAATTACCTACAATTAATCTTATGTTTATTGGTGTTAGAATAACAAATTAAAAGTTACCATACAAACGTAGCGTTCCGACACTTAAGGCCGCACACGGTTTTTTCACAGCGTAGTTTTTTTTAATACATTTATAATATTCAATGTATGAACCCACAACCGTCGCGTTACAGTCATACGCTAGTGCCCACTGCGCTACGATGGCCTTAGCCTAGTATTAGATAAATAAACATTTGAATTTGGTCTCGGCTGAGAACTTACAACTCTAAAGTTACAAAAACATATGGGATACCTATTATTCGCAGTACAATAGCATTAAATTTGTTGACTACCCTAAACAAATTATAAATTACAAACTCAATTAACACACACAGCTCACCTATATTAGTATATATAAGGCCGGTATATCTTCGCATTCCTCATTCTACATTTGATTGTAGTCCAGTGTACAAGGAAAACGGATTAAATAATGAAAATATTCACTTCCATTGTCTTCCTCCTCGCAGTCGCCATGGCCAACGGAGAAAAGCCACACTACGACGTCAAAGATGCCCCAGAACTGTTCGAGAAGTTCATAAGAGATTACGAGAGACACTACGAGAGCGAGGCTGATAGGAAGTTGCATTATGAGGTCTTCGTGGAGACCTTGAGTCAAATCAATAAATTTAATGAGGAAAGTGATAGTGCTACTTTCGATATAAACCAGTTTGCCGATTTTACACCTCAGGAGTTTGAGAAAATGAGGGGTATTCCAAGTATGTTTTGTTTATAATGTTATATGAGATGTTAGTAGAGGCGAGTCATGGCGCAAGGGCACAAAGAAATATTTTATATTTTCATTTCTTTGCTCTGGTGTTTGAGTAAAACGCGGAATTGAGAACTGCCACTGAACACGCAATGCCTCCAGAATTCGGAGGGAAGTGAGGAATGAAGTGTGCTAACACTAGGGTCTCTCTGCCTACCCTGCTACATGCGAGGTACAGCGTGAAGCTGAGAAGCTGAAAAATATGATAGGTTGCCAGCTAATATTAACATCTATTATATGGCAACTTATGTTTAAGAATTTTAATGGGAAACCAGATAATTTACATTTAATAAATAAACAAATTAGAATGCCATTAACACATAGTGTTTTCTAAAAATTATGAAAAGCACACACTTGTAGCCTTGCGCCAGAGTGGCTTTAACTATCATGATTGTTATCATTAAGTATATGTTATTTTAAGGTAATATTTAAATAATGAGATTTAATATTCTTTTCAGAAATCTTGGAAAGTTCTAAATCATCTTGATCAGAAAAAGAAGGAAGTACCAAAACATCTTGACCAGAGACAATAATAAGTTCTTGCTGTGCTCTACAACCTTTCTATGTTTATGTAAACTAAATTTTATTATTAGTTCAGTTTTAATTATTTAAATTACAATAAAAAATTATAGAAATAAATTATTATAATATTTAAAAGAATATCCCCTAACTCAATAAAGAGTTCTTTCTGTCTCATGTCATTATTACATATAAATATTAGGTTATGATGCTTTACTGTAATCTCAGGAATTTCTATATTTTTTTAACAAATTCTTCAGGGTGGAGAAAAAAAAACAAAGAATTAAAAAAATTAGGTACACCATTTATTTCATTTTTAAACAAATAAATAAACTTATACGTCATTAGATCAATAATTATAATTAACTTAACATTAATTTATTTAATCACATCCATTAACTAATATGGAAATCGGTATCATGCACTGACAGACTTGTAAAATTTGAAATAAACAAAAGTCAATAAAAAAAGTAAATTAGACATTACGTTTTAGAGATATCATTTTATTTTGTTTAAATAATTGTATTTTAAATTTAACTAACTTAAACAATTTAAAGACAACTCATTATAATCAAAGAAACACGTTGTCATATATATATTTTTTCAAAATGTCACCAGGGCAAGGAAATGAAAATAATTAACTCCCTCGCGTAGGAATTGAACCCACAACCGTTATGTTTACAGCCAGCAATTAATTTTTAAGTATTATTACAATATTATGCCAATAAAGCGGTTAAAGCGTCTAAGAATTGAGCCCGTTGTGATAAAGGCATAGTTATGATAGAAGAGTCCACATGGTCCAAGGAGACGGTCACTCCACTTTTTGTGGCCGCTTGTTCAAAGGCCGCACCAAATAAACTGAAAAATAAAGTTTAATTGTGTATATATTTTTAGACTTTCACTCTATCTCACACATAGCAGAGTAGGCAGAAGGAACCAGGATCACCTAGTGTTAAGAGTAGTATTCCCATTATGACATTTATACAAATATTTAATATTTTATTCCCCCTTTTGGTTGCTTCGCCGCTCAACACATCTACATATATGTGGTACAAAGAGTAAAAGTAAAAAATATATATATTATATTTAAAGATAATAATAATAAAATGAATGAGTCAATTATTCATTTTCCCAAATGGAAGTTGAGTCCATAACCACCCAATCGTACTAAGATGGCCTCAAAAGATGTTTTACTAAGATCTATTACATTAAGTTTTATCTAAATTCGTTTAGTAGTTTTTGCGTAAAACTGGAACAAAGATCCATCCTTACAAACTTTCAATATAAAAAACCTACTTTCTAGGCTCTTGCTGAAATTTAGGCGGTAGACCCAAAAGTAAGCAATTGGAGTCCTTAGAAGAAGTAGCTAAAAGTGGTCGTCCGGAACTCGAACTTGCGACCCACCGCGCCGCCTCAGACAGCCAGAGGGGACCACTGAGTATTGATGATTCAGGTGTACCCTGGAAGCAAAATAATATTTTTTTATATAAGGTGTGGGGACCACGTACAAAAAAATAAAATTTAAAGCACTAACCTCTTGCACAATAAAGTAATTAAATGGCCCCGCGAGCAGCAGTCCGCGGGCTGCCAGCACGCCGTGCGCCAGCCGCGCCACCGCCTCCAGGCAGCGTTTAGCCGCGCACACGCCTCGCCTCAGGGACTCCCCGTCTCCGGACACCTGCAGGCACGCCAGCGCCAGCTGGAATCCCTCCGAGCGGGGGATTGTATCCTGGAATGTGGGGGGTTCTGGTTATTTAGTATCGTTTCTGAAGTTATTGTGTTGTGGAAATGCGTAGTAATCACATCTGTGTGTAATCTCGGATAACTAAATTATAGAAGAGCCAAATAAAAAAAAAAGATGATTTTGTCCTTAACTGTTTGCACATTTTACATTGACTGCGTGTAAATTGATTTTTCAAAAGAAAAACAGCAAGCTTGATATTAAATCAAAAATATCAGCTTTAATTATAAAAAAAAATTAAGAACGTAACTCTCAAATACGAGACATTTCGAGATTATTTTAATACTAGGTTCCCTCTGCCTTCCTTTCTATATGCGAAATTCAGCATGAAACTAAAGAAAAGCATAACAGAAATATAAATAAGCCGAAAACATAATATTTACATTCTCAATCAACGCCATGATAGCGTAAACGACGTCAAGAGCGGCTACAACTGGTGAATGCAGGCGTTGTAACTGGAACGAGGCTTTGGTGGGGTTCGGTAACTTGTGTTTAGTTGTGGCAGCCTCCAGAGAGGAGAGGAGGGAGTGACGGAGGTCCACGTCCATTGAGGTGTAGGCTTGGCGCGCTTGTTGAAGGGGGAAGCTGGGGAAGGTGGACACATAATTATATGTATATTTCATTTTTTTCATCTTCAGCTGTATATGAAAGATATATGGCAGGCTAGACAAAGGAATCTAGTGTTGAGCCACTCTGTTCTCTACAAATTGTCGAACTTTCGAGACATTGCATGTTGAATGCCGGAATTCAAGGGTGCGATTTGTTTTGTTACCAGAGCAAGTAACATGAAAATATCAAATAATTCATTCCCCTGAGCGGGAATCGCTCGATCCACTGTGCCACGATTGCCTTTTATATTTAAAAAAAAATTATAAAAAAAAGTAACTATAAGAACTAACTAGAGACTGAACCAAATTAATTTAACCTTAGATTCTCTCTGTCTACCCTCCTGAATACAGGATACAGTGTCAAGCTAAAATAAAATAAAGAATAGGTTATATAATGTGTAATTTAAAATATAAGAAGTGCAGACGAACTGATAATGATGATGAACAATATTTATCATTATATTTAGAACTCAGTAAAACGCGCGAGGCGGGCGCGTGTCGGCGGTGTCGGTCGTATCGGCACTCACCCCATGTCAGCCAGCAGCTGGCGAAGGCGCGCGGCGCCAGAGCGCGCGTGCAGGCGCAGGGCGGGCGCGAGGCAGGCGGCGTGTGAGAGCGCGCGCTCCAGCGACCAGCAGCGATACAGCGGCAGCCACGCGTCTTTCTCGATTACTACGCGAGCTGACTGGGGGAATATATCTTTAATTTATATAGTAAGTTTGTTACAGCTCAATCCAATAAAAGTAAGTGAAAAATATGTTTTTTTTTTCTCTTATGAATCTAGAAATAATCTCATCTTTTACCACTAACTATTATTTATTTAACCAAATAAAACAAAAATTGAAAAAAAAGAATGAAACCAGTACTCACTGTGCACCCATTATCGCCATGTCTCTGTGCAGCCACATATCTATGCAAAGGTTCTGTATCTAATAGAGCTCGCGCCGGAGATCTGAGATGCAAGGCCGAGTGTGCCGAACTAGCAATTGCCGCACTCCACAACACTGAGGGGGTGCAACGGGAGATCAAAACTGCCAGTTCTAGAGTTATGATGGCACTCTGGAATAAAATTATTTATATAAGAAAAAAAAAAAAAAATTAATAATTTTTTTTAGCTGTACTTCACCCCAAATATATTAATGTAGGCATAACGAAATTAGTATTAAGAGCATCTAATACGGGCGTATTACCCATCTACGGGCGTATTACACCATCATATTTTCTACATAGCATGTTCAAAGGTTCTGTCCCTCAAATAACATTTTGTAAAACTATTAAAATAGACAGTATAAATAATTACTTACAGGTTTCCCATAATAAGAGAATTGTGTGTAATTGAACATGAGGGTGTGTCGTCTCTCCTCCCAAGCCTTTCTCTCCCGCCTTTTCTCCACAACAGCTTCGATACTCTCCCTGACTTCAGATTCCTCTTCCTGTAACAAAATAAAAAAGAATCTTAAAGTATGTGTGACTATAAATTGTGACAGTTGGAACTTAGAATCCAATATACATACAAAATACTACTATATTTAATATTTTCTTTTTCTCACTCTGGTGACATGACAAAGACCAGCATTGAGTTCTGCCTCTCAATATACAATGTCTCAAATATTTAGTGGTACACTGGGTATGTCTTAATACTAGCTTCCCTCTACCCTTGAAACCAGCATGAAGCTATAAAATATCGAAAGTAGAACTTATGAACCAAGAGTAATTTACTTCTTGCAGTAATTTGTCTTTTTTTGTAGCTTTTTTGTCTGTTATTATTTATGACCCTGACTTAAAAATATACAAATGTAGTTGTAACAAAATTCTCAAGGTATTTTACCAATATTTTTAAAAATATTGTTAAAACACTTACTTCATCTTCCTCATCGTCTTTAAATATATCATCAAAGTTTGGAATGTTTTCTCCTTCATCTTTATATATAAGCTTCACCTAGATTAAATAAAAAAAAACAAGTAAGTGGAGTAATTGTGATAAGTTACTTTTGAAGTTATAATTTACATAAATTCTATTTTTGTTATTTAATACAAATATTAAATTGTCAGAGCAGTGTAGCATCTCGCTGTATCTACGAAGGTTGTAAGTTCGATTTCTAATTGGTGGGATCAATTATTTTTATTTTCATGCTTTGGTAACAAGACATTGCATGACATTGAGCGCTGCCACTCAACAATGTTTGAGATATTGTGATGTGACACAAATGGGGTGGTGTGGGGAATGGAGTATCTTAACATTAGGTTCCCTCTGTCTACCATGCTATACGAGGGCAACAACGTGAAAGTAAGAAAAGTACATAAATATCTTACCTGACCATCACTATATACATTACAAATATCAGTTGGTTTGTGAGAGTCTAATACAAAGAAAACTACATCTTCATCAGGCTGAAGTATATCAACTAAGTCTATGGTCCCGCCACAATTCACAAGTACAACATATTTGATTTCTTCATTGTTTTCGTCGTAAGCAGTTTTCAATTCAGATATACCCCCAACTGGGACTAAAGTGTACGAAATATTATCACATTTAAATAAGTCTTGTAGTATTTTGCAGGCACAAATCGCATCAACATCGTAATGCACTAGAAGTAAAACCCTCTGGAACAATAGTTTATTATTGAAAATAACAATAACCACTATAAAATATATTTTAAAATCTTGATATACTAACGTTGCCTAGAAGAACATTATAAAAATCATTTTTAATATCTTCTATAAACATTTTATGTGCTAAACAAGCTCAAAATTAAGACGATGCTACGAAGACATGCTTTTACAAAATATAACAGTAGAAATTAAAACACCTGCTAAAAACACTATAGGACAATTGTCAAACTCGTCCTTTCAAAGTTTAAACTGTCAAGTTTGATTACTTTCTTCGCGCCAAAATTTGGATGCGTTCAATTTATATATTTTTTTTGTTTCATTTCGATTCTTTCATTTATTTTTTCTTTATTTATAAACAGTTATTGTATTTGTCATAAAACTTGATTTGTATTTGATAAAAATCTAGAAATTTGTTTAAATCAAAAGTTAATATCATAATTATACAATTTACCAATAAGAGTGAATATAAAATCAAGCCTAAAAATGAGGCCGTGTTAAAAATCGCGCAATCTCATGTCTTCCACATTGATTGTCATGATCATACAAGCAAATTTAAATCGAATTTTACAATACAAATTGTAATTTAGTTTTTTTGTAAGAGAGATCTTGTTACGTATTTTTTTTTAACTTCAGGCAGTATCCCGCATGTAGCAGGGTAGGTAGATGGAACCTAGTGTTAAAACTGGAGGCTTTGCGTGTTGAGTGGCAGAAATCAACACCGCGTTTTTGCCTCGACAACAGAGCAATGAAACAATTTTTTTTATTTACTCGAGTGGGAATCGTACCAACAACCTGTCACGAAAACATTTCACACGTTTATGCCACTGCGCTACGACTGTTCTCAATCTCTCTCTGGCCTTATGTATTTATTATTGAAACATACTTATGTAAATCCTTTATATAAGTATGTTTCAATAATCTCTTCAAAGTTATTAAATTTTAATAGTGTACGTAGGGACATTCCAATCTTGGTAATTTAAAAACTTTCAATAATAATATATTATAATTTAATATATTCATCACATATAAACTGTAAATGAATATTTCTTTAACTAAAGTCGCTGAAATGATTTACATATTTGAGGTATCATTGGATTCGTAATTCCGATTGAATAAAACTAAAAACAACAAACTATGTTTCATTAGGATTAACAGTCGGTATCTATTCTTCAACCAATTAAGGGACCTGTCGTTTTTTATTATTTTATATTTTTTTTTATTCGCACCCATAAGACAATTTATTTTTTATTATTTACATAGGCATGTTACACTCTAAATAAATTAAAAATAACAAAAACCATCAATGTCCTATAAAATTTTATTTACAAATATTTACAATTTGATAAACACATTTTTTTCATTATATTACAGTTAATCAGTATGAATTTTTCTCTTTTTAAAGCATTCAACATGATGTTGTGCAATTTTATACGCAATCGTTCCAGGTCTTAGTAAATTGCTTGACAAAGCTCTAAAATAAGATTTCAAAAGAGTTTCCTCTGTTTCTTCTGGATGTAGATATTCATTTAATGTGTAACACAATTCACTTTCTGAACAGTCTAAGGCTCTGAGACAACCTGCATACTCAGACCATAATAATTTACGCCATTTAACATTGTGCCTTTGAGCAATTGGAACTAAAATAGATGACGCAAATGAATGGTCTCCGTAACTGACTGACTGAAACTGTTCCAATAGTTGAGTGTAAAAATCTTGGAAATTATGCAAGCCAGTCAACTCGTTATCAAAATTAAATTTATCACTCTTCTTGTAAAGGATTTGCAAGCATTTCTTCAAAAGAATGTTGATTTGATCATCCAAAAATAATGAATTATCACAGAGAAAGACACACATTAGTCTACAAAATCTGTCTGTATGACTGATATCAGTTAGGAGATCAGGGAAACATATTTCATTAAACAAAATCCATTCTAAGTTGCATCTTACTATTATTTCTTTTTCTAAAGTTTGTTGTTTTGTAACTTTATCTGCATGCTCGCCAAGTACAGTAGGTGTAGGTTTAACATCCTGGCTTTCGCTATATAAAGACAAAATTGGTAAATATATCCAGTCTCTAGGCAGTACAGGCTCCTGCCATTGCCTTAATACAATATTACCAGTTATTATAAAATCATTTAGTTTAATAATCCTACTATAACAAACTTTTATATCTTCAATATTAGTTAGTGCTTTATTAAAGTTGTTAGCCTCAGACAATGATACAAGATTAAACAATCTTTCAGCTGTGAACCATTCCTTGTTAAAAATTATATGTTTAAATAAATATTCTAACTCATATTTTTTGTCAACTCTCAAAATGTAACACAGTTTATTTGCAACAGAATATATAAGGTCTTTTATGGCTTCTGAAATATCACTTTGTACGGCCAGCCTTATAATGCTAAAGACAAACTCAACTTCCATTCTGGAAAACCAATGATTAGTAAGACTCAGTGTCTTCTTTGATAATTGTGTTAGATAGTTCAAAACTTGATTTACATATAATTTCCCTATTTCCTTATCAACAATTACATTTAACAGTTTAAATAGTGATACTAAAAATGGTATCGGTGAAGCTATATTCACCATGGGGAGGACTTTTTGTGCTGAATCTATTACAGATGTTTTTAGAGTTACAAGATTTTTAATGAAATATAAATCATTTTCATCTATATTAGAGAGGAGATTGGAGCTAGATAAAAGACTATTTATAAGAATAATAAATCCATTTGACATTGCCAATGTTTTTAAAATATCATTTAAGAATTTTAAAGTAACCTTTTCATTTTGTAAAATTGTCTTGCAACAGTCGAGAGCTGAACAAAGTAGCCTCAAATGTCCACATGTGAAATTATCCAAATGAGCAGTTTGCATTAGCCATTTTTGAACTCCTTCCTTTAATAATGGATATATTTGTTGTTTATACCCATCTAAATTGAGCATGTTACAGTTTAAAAGTTTGTTAATAAACTGCAGTACTACAGCTGCGTGGGTAGCTGATATTACTGAAGAACTGATATACATATCTGTCCCTTGGACATGTTTATATAATGTAGTGACTATAAGGGGACATACTGACAATGCATTTTCTATTCCAAGTCCGTAATTTAGCAAATTTGATAAAATACAGAATGCCTCTATTTGTAATCGTAGTCCATATGTGCCATCAACTCCAGAGCTTATATATTCTGATATAGGTTTAAGTAAGTCATATTTTGATATTAAGATTTCTCCTATCTCTCTACATTGTAATGATAGAATCCTCATTAGTTTCAATGCAGCTAAAATTGGCTTCCTATAAACTATATTTGGATCAAATTTAAAATTTATACTTGTTGTTGGTATGAAATATTTTATTATAGCATTTAATAAATGATCAGTATCAACCATAATTCTGGCTGTTTCTATTGAGTTTCTTGATAATCTTATTAATATCTGTAGTGCATATTGTACACAGTTAAAAGAAGGTTTGACACTGTCTAGTATATAAAATATTCTTTGCAAAATGTCTGTTCTTAAAATAGCTGTTACAAGATCTATTTCTGCTAAATGAAAATCTTGTAATTCAGTCTCTTTGGAATCCAAATCTTCAATTTCTGATTTATCATTTTCCAGACATGGTTGAAAAGTGCCTTCTTCAAAACCTATCATAGCATCAAGGCATGCCTCATCTAATCTATTCACAAGCAAATTTCTCATGGCTTTTAATGCAGGTTCTAACAAAATAATTTTATTTTCATCCATAGCAAATCTAATAATAAAAAAAAATTTACTTAAAGGTATTTCGATAATGTCCTTGTATATGCCTGTACTGTTGTATTCTAGGATTCCAGATAAAGTATTTAGAGCCATTACTCGTTGTTGGGTAACACTTGAGCGAGACAGTTCAATGAGTTCAGTTATAGAATATCCTGGCCTATGAGGCTCATCTCCATGATGAAACAAAGATTTAGTTTTTTCCGTATATTCTATAGTATATGGCAATAAGTATCCCTTGAAATCAAACCTTGCTTCATATGGTTCATTTGTATTGATTTTTGCACTCTCTTCAATACCCCTCATCCATTCTAATTTGTCTTTTTCTAAATTTTCAAAATGAAGCCATCTGCTTACTTGTGGGTGTGATAAAATATCATTTTCCCAAAGAGAATCATTTTCAAATTTATTATCATTTCTATTTATATTACTTTCAGATGGTGTCTCAGTAGTATCCATTTTATCAACAGAATGTAGTTTTGGTGGATTTTCAACTGTTGTGGTAGTGTTGGTTTGTTTTCGTTTTTCTTTTAAAAAATTGATTAATTTTGAATCTAAAGTAGAAAGTAATTTTTGTTGCTCTTGCAATATTTGTTCTTCAGACATTTCATTTAATACTTTAATATTTTCAGTGTGAATAGCATCAGCTTCTTGATTTGAAATAATAAAGCTTTGTTTTGGTATATTTAGTTGACTTATACTATTCAGTGTAGATTTTGATGTTGATGATTGATCAATTTCCATTTTCACTTCTTTTTCTTCATTTAATTTTTCTAAATGAATTGCATAAATGCTTTTACCATCTGGTTTTATATTTGGATCTCGCTTAGTTACCTCAGGGAAACCTTTAGATGGCATTTTGAATTCTAAGTCTAGAACAGTATCATAATTTTTCTCTACAATGTCACCAAGAATTGTTGGTATAACTTTTGGATAGTATACTTTGTCATCTTCAGGTTCTGGAGGCTTTTCTTCGGTTTCATCCATGTTCTTTTCTAAAATGTCACCCATGAGGGCCCCAGTACTGGTTTCTATACGTGGTCGTTTCTCATTATTCGCTAATCCTTTAGACTGTGCATATTTTGAAGGTTTTCTAGCACTCGAAGTGGTTGGGCTAGTTCTTTTAGTAGTTTGATGTTCTGTTTTCCTTAAGTTAACTACTTGTGCTGCCGGTTGAAAGTTTTTATCCTTTAAGAATTCTTCTTGCATTCGAAGAATGTCATCTTCACTGTCGCCAGGTTTTGGTCTTCTGATCATTTTAGATTATTAGAAGACAGAATGTGTAAGATGAATGAGGACAACAAATACAAAATATAACAAATAAGAAGAAAAACAACCTCCGGCGGATTACAAAATAAAATATACAAACTTCACAAACTTGAGTATTGCTCAATTGTCAAAATGACATTTTACTTGTTTGTTTATGGCATTTAGGCGTATTAACTGAAGTAGTAACGGAGTGTCGCGAATAATACTTAATATTTTAATTTATATTAATCGTCACCATTCGTAGCGCAGAGGCACAAGTGTGTGACAGTAAATGCGACTGGTTGTGGGTTTGATCAATACTCGAGGAAACTCCAGATTTATTTTAAATTTATATTTTCATTTCTTCGCTCTGGAGTCAAAGCAAAACGTGGCGTTGAGTTCCTCCACTTAACACGCAATATCTCCACAATTCGGCAGAAAATGGGAAAAGGAATGTCTTAACAATAGGACTACCTTGCTATGTGCGGGATACAACGCAAAGCTGATTTTTTTACGATACTGAAGGAAGGCTACGTAAAATGCATGAGGACCCCCCAGAGGACATGTATGGGACATATGAAAAAAGTCATCAGTTAAAATAATGTACGAGGTGAAAAAAGTACGGTGTCCATACTGTTCAGTAACAGTCTTTTGTTTTTGGAGTAGTGCTTGGAGCTCCGTTCTCTCTGGCTACTATAGTAGGGACAACTTATGAAATTAAGAAAATCATATAAATGTTAATCTAAGGTTCGGGTTTATTTTATGCCCTATGAGTTCTTATTTGATTAGTTTCTTATTTATTTATATATATATATATATTTTTTATATCATGCCGTGACGTTTTGACAAATGAAAGTGACATTTGTATTTTGTATCGAAATAATCAGAAACACGTGTTTTCTTCGCGGGTTGTTAATTGTTATTTAATATTTATAATATTACAAAATGCCGAAAATAAAAAATATTGACAAACTGAAACATCCAAACAGCAGAAAAACTATATCCATGGCCAAAAAAATGGTCAAAAACGAAAAGAAAAATAATAACAAACTTGGTACCCATATCAAACAAAATTTAATTGGTGAAAAGATTTTGTGGTTTAAACAGAGGATACCTGAAGGCTGTGTTATACTAACTAAAGAACAAACACTTAGTTTAATAGAAACATATTTATCAAGATTTGACGAGGAATTAGAGCAAATTGCATTGAAAAATTCGATAGGGCAACGGAAAAGTCGTCAGCATGCAAGCAGAGAGGACGTCATTAACATAACGAAGAAGAGAGAGCTAGAAGAATTTGAAACCTGCGGTTTGGAAATGCCGGACCTTATGGATGTCCAGCAAATGGAAGTATTGAGAAACTGGAATGGAGAACTTAGGTTTCTGCAACATTTTAAATTAAAAAGAGTGGCAAGAAAACACTTAACATAAAATATTTGTTTTATTATAAAAAAATTAAGTTAAACACGGCTTTTAAGTAAAACCTGCACTTTTATGAAAAGACTTTTTTTAAATCATTGTATTTAAGATTCACATTTATTATTCAGTGTATGATTATTCACAGTTAAAAACATTACCATAAATGCATTCTAATAATTTTGCTGGGTTATAAATAATACAACTTTTCTGATTTTACTATTTTTATATTACCAATATTTACAATTTCATCTAATCAATACATACAATTAATTCCTAATTTAACTAGAGGAAAGAGTAAGGAACAATCAATTATGACATTAAGACAATGAGAAACACTAAAATCAGTCAAAAAAATTAGAAAGCACAAAACACTTGGGGGGCGGTAACTAACTGGGTAATAAAATTAAGGTACAAAAATCTTAACAATAATATTTTAATGACTTAGTAAAACTATTATTACCGCAAAAGTTTAGATTAATTCCTTATTTATCATGTCTGTATAGATTTTATTAAAATATTAAATAATTTTCTCTTTACTTCAGTAAAAAATAGTTTACAGATAAAATATACAATTATAGAATGAGCAATAGAGTAAAATAAAACTAGTATATATAAACAGATATACATAAAAAACAAGCCAATGGTGAGTCAAACTCTCGCATGAGGGTGGTATACTATTATTTATAAAAAACAAAAAAACAAGCTTGTTGTATGAGAGCCCCTTTAGATATTTATTTTATTCTGCTTTTTAGTATATGTTGTTATAGTGGCAACCAATACATTATTTGTAGAAAATTTAACTGTCTGTTATCTGTATTCATGTGATATAGCCTGGTGAGTGGTGACAGACGGACAGACAGCAGAGTCGTAGTAATAGGGTTCTGTTTTACCCTCGGATATGGAACCCAAAAAGCTTAATTTGCATTAAACACGTTTTAATAATCTAGTGGCTACATTAATATTTAACCAGTACCTTTGTTGTAGTACTTTTAGAGTAACCGAAAAATATAAAAGTTTTACAGTTTTTATTTTATAATTTTTAAATGCAAATGTACATTAACACTTAATGACGAAAATTGATTCATATAGGCACAGGGAGAAAGTTTTTAAAGTGGCAATCAAGCTACCAGATGTCGTATTTACAGTCAGGTGTTATGCCACTGTGTCCTAACAGCCTCAAAGGTTTATTTATCATATTTTTACATGAAAAATCGGGAATCGAACCTAAGACGTCGCGTTTACAATCGCACCCTTGTGCCCATTGCCCACTTGTGTTGCAAATAACAGATTAATTATAATAATTAGATATAATGACATTTGCATGTGAAAATATTACCAGTAACTGTAAAATTTCATAGAAATGATTTTCTATGGGCAGTTTACAAAAAGGTATGTTATACGAAAATTATTAACAACAAACAAATGCTCAAACTGAGTTAAATAATATAAGCAACTGTAGTCAGAAACATCAATTAGGATTTAATTGACATTAAATTTAATAGTTAAATTAAATTCTAATTGACATGTCTGGTGTGACTCATAACCTGCTAATTTACAAATGCATAATAATATGAAATAAACTTATTAAGTAATATACTAAAGTTGCAAGGTGTTATGATAAGAACAGAATTTTATTTGAGTCACTAGTAGCATAAACTAATAAAGATTCTTTTAATAGTTTTATGGATCAATTAATTTTCTACATAGTGGTGTTGAGCGGCCGCGCTATGTCTTTTTAACAGAGCTTGGAAATGAAAAGAATTCATGCTCATTTGTGAGGATCAAATAAATCTTAAGGATTTTTTTGAGGTTTAAAATTCATACATCATGAAGTATGAGAGCCAATTTCAAGATGAAAATTAATAAATTTAGGATTTTCTTGATGTTTACTTAAATTAACACACAACGGAGTACATTATTTCAAAAAATGTAACGAAATAAAAACTTCTCTTTCTGTTCTTATCAAGTAACAGAGATAATACTACTACACTGTCTATGGCGGACAATAAAAACTTATTTACCTAAGTACGTTATTGATAACAAATGTTTATTTTGCTTTTTTATCTCGACTTTTATACTTTCGCTAAAAGTATTGTAAATAATGACAAAACCATAAATTCTTAGGAAAAATGAAGAAATAAATAAAAATAATATGCATTTAAAATATTAATGGCATGTTAATCTCTATTAAATAAAACTACTTTTCACGTATTTTTAATTTTTGTTATTTAGTTTTTTTTGTTATTTTTTTGCCATCAGTGAATAGTAGCTTTATTCAATATGTGTGATTCCAATAAATAAACGAAAATAAAATAAATTAATTAGTACCAAACAAAGAGAAATTGCTAGTAGAAACTTATAATTTATAAATTTTGCACAAGATGTAAAATAAATATAAAAAAAATTGAATCACTTATGTATATTAGAGATCAATAACTACGATTTTATTATGTTTAAAAACTAAAAATAAAAACAACCTAGGCATTTAAATTATAAAACGTGGGACAAATTTCACATAAAAAAAAGAAAAACATTTACACAAACAAAATTACGCATGTGCCTATAAATATACTGCCTAACAAAATTAGATATTTCAATATCTATGTATAGATATTGACTAGGCACTTCAAGAGTTTCTAAATACGTTTCCCCTTTCGGGCCTTAATTTAAATAATTTAATAAGTATAATAATAAATGATTTTATTATTATTATTTTTTTAAAAGTATGATTCACACGATCGAGCCAATTGCGGTTCAGCTTAAGTCTTACAATTCTTAAAATTAAAACAAATTCTAATGGTTTGACGCCATCATATTTCCCTGTAGCTAATTGTTTACGAGATGAAAAAATGAATCACAGCTGGTTCGAAGGTGTGAATTAATGACTTACATACATACAAAATCTTGGACAGTATTCGTTTAGAAAATATGTCAAATGCAGGACGAAATAAATACAGATTCAATATATCACTAAAGATTCGCGGATACAGATAAAATAATTCGATAGCTAGCCCTACAAGATGTTTTCGGCGACAATAGTTAATAGAGAGCGCGTCAATTTCGTTTTTACTTAAACAACTTAAGATTTACATAAGGAAATCAAGTAAAAAGTGGGAGGTGGTAGAAATCGTAGCCTCTTTGGCCTCGGGCGGCTAACCAGATATAGACCACATGGTACGCGCCAGGGACGAAGCAAATCATGCCAGCAACGAAGAATACTGCACCTTGCAGCCCATTGTCGGGCTCCGCCACAGCGAAGGCTCCCATACCCAGGAGACCAACGCCGACCAACAACAGTATGACCGCGGCACATACTGTTTTCCAATTTTCCCTAACTTTCGGATGGTTCCAGCAGTACAGAGATTGCGTCGGTTCTACGTATTCGTGGATGAGTGAGTCTGAGTCACGTGACGTCGTGTCCTCTGAACATTTGTATGTTTTGCTGAAATAATTAAAAAATAAATTGTGTTAGTTTACTATCGTTAACTTCACAATGTATCCTGCTCACAGCAGGGTAGGCAAAGGGAACCTGGGAACCACTAAGATGTTATGACACTACGTGTTGAGTGGCGGAATTAAATGCAGCGATTTTTGCAAAGCGAGGAAATTAACATATTAAATATTGCATTTCCTCGTGAGTGAGAATTGAATCCACAACCTGTCGCGTTTACAGCCACTCGCTTATATACCTGCGTGACCTTGGCCTCGCGCCACAAACTCACTTTCGTTAAACATCGGTTAAATTAGCTTTAAATAAAGGAACAAAAACAACTTGTCCACAGAAGTAGCTTTGAAAATGATATACTCTCATCCTTTGATAACGAGGCAAAGAGCGCGGCATTCAGTTCCTCAACTCAACGCACAAATAAAAGAAAAGAAGAGAAAAGTTTCCTATATTATTAAGGTTTTTTTTTGTTTTCACAAAATATTATTGATCTTTTATGAGTTGGCGTAACATTATTTAATCTAAGACAGTCATCTTAATTAAGGCGCTAAACCAAGGTCCTTTTAAAAAATATTTCAATTGTACCGATACTATTATGACGCATATAGGAAGGAATCTTGAAGTATCTACTATCTACATAATATATTTAAATGTATGAAAACATCTATTGTTTTCTGGAAAAGGTGCGACGTTGGTTTCTGGCACCAAAAGGGTAGTGTCTCTATGTAGCGTCTAAAGGAAAACGCTATTGGTTATTCGATTCATAAATTATATATATGTATATCTCAAAAATGTGAAGAACTAGTGTCATAGATACTCTTAACTCTTAACACTGCCACTGCTACATATTCCTTTATAATAAAAGAAACATTTTATCAAAACTTTTTGTTATCGCTTGGCTAATTGAATTATTTAACAACCTTTTACATAGTGAGTCAATGACTTAAACGAAAAATATATATTTACACTTTTCGCCGTTATCTGCTTGTGCGGTAACCATTACATGTATTATGGTATTAATTTTATACCCACTTGATAATTATTATAATGTTGATATTTAAATAAGATGTATATTTTGCCAGAATGTTTGCATGCTACCTACAGCTATATAAAAAGAGGTTTTCATATGAATAGAAAAAACAAAGTAAGCTAGTTTCTATTCCTTATCTGCAATTTATATAGGTAATAGGTATATATATTTATATTTGACTATTGTTTTTTTACTGAATATAAACAAAAAATATTTAATTTATATAGGTATATTATGTGTGATTCAAAAA
Organism: Heliconius cydno galanthus; assembly: GCA_036379175.1. Taxonomy (NCBI): domain Eukaryota; kingdom Metazoa; phylum Arthropoda; class Insecta; order Lepidoptera; family Nymphalidae; genus Heliconius; species Heliconius cydno. The sequence goes on from JAKRZM010000828.1 coordinate 47,271, forward strand.
ATGTGACAAAACGAAAATTGTTTATGAAAAACAATGAAAATGGGTAAGACATAAAGTAACACCTTGCTGTTGACACTGAGATGTATAATTATAAAAAAGGAAATAGTGGTTTCGATTCGACCCAGAAGTAATTCTATATACTTAATTGTCATTTTCCTCAGATAATATGAAGTCCAACTAACTAACTCACTATCAAACACGATATGCCTCTAAATTACCAGAAAGTGCTTAACAAAGTATCACGTTACTATGATATCTTGATTACCCCATAAAATGCTGATAAATAATTTCTCTTTTATATCTTTACGTATTAAGGAGCCGTAGGTTCCAATTCTGTTACGTTAAACTTTTCATATTATGAATTCAAATATTTTCGCACTAAAGTAAATTCGTAATAGAAAACATAGGCCTATGCTGTTTCCCAGAATTATATTTCTTTTCAGATTCACCCATCATGCCGCATATACCGCATATACATATAGTAGGATAAATGAAGAAAAAACTAGTATCAATACTCCATTCTCAACTCTCCGCCCGAATTTGAGACATTACATGTTATGTCGGGGAAGTTAACGTGCAGAGCTTGAAAATAAAAAAAAATCATTTACGTGAGGATCGAACCTACAACCATTACGTTTAGTCAGACGCTATTTTACTATTTCACGATAGCCTGTCATTCTAATAACTGAACAATATAAAGAGTCACATTAGTCACTGCAAATAAATGTGTAATCCTTAACATATTGTGCAAAAAAGTATATTTAATTACAATACTTTGTATTGTATAAATCTTCAGAGGCCAGTCATGGCACTGGAGCACAGGTGAGTGACTATGAACGAGATAGTTTGCGGGTTCGATTCTCATTCGAGGAAATCAAATATTTAATATTTTTAATTCGGAGGAAAATGGGGAAAGAGTGTCTCAACACTAGGTTATCTCTGCCTAGCCTGCCTGTGTGAGGAATACAGCGTGAAGCTGATATAACAAATCTTCTACTTACAAATGTTTAATACAACAAGCAACGAAATCTCATAAAAGAACACAATTTACTTTCAAAATTTAGATTTCAATTTGATAAGAACCTAAAATAAAATTAGGCAACGTAATGGCGCAAAGATAAAACAAAGCAATAGAACGTACGTTTACATATTATTAGATATTCATTTTAAGAAATTGCGTTTTGAATTGCAGAACCCAACGCCGCAATGTTATCTAACGAAATGAAATTTAATTCTGATTAATTAATTATTTCTTCGAACAGAATCTGAACCCAGAACTGTCGAACATTCTATATAGCTTCAAGCGGTATCCCGCACACAGCAGGGTAGGCAATGGCCACCTATAGCTAAAAGAAATTCCTCATTCTTCGCCCAATACTAAATGCATTGCGTGTTGAGTAGCGAAACTCAACGCCGCCCTTTGCCTCGACATCAGGGCGAAGAAATTAAAATATCAAACAAATAATTTCCTCGAGTGTGAATGGAACCCACCTGTCGCGTTTACAGTCACAAGCTTGTGCCCCTGCACCACGACGGGCCTCTATTGCATACTAATATTAATATTATCCAAATATAACCTACTAGTGGACGCGCGCAGCTTCGCATGCTTATTTGAACCTTTAGGGGTGAATTCTAATAAGCCATGAAACATGTGATCAATGAAATAGTCTTAAGAGTCTAAATTNCAGGGCGAAGAAATTAAAATATCAAACAAATAATTTCCTCGAGTGTGAATGGGACCCACCTGTCGCGTTTACAGTCACAAGCTTGTGCCTCTGCACTACGACTGGCCTCTATTGCATACTAATATTAATATTATCCAAATATAACCTATTATGGACTTTTGATCGACGTTTCGATATTGATCAACAATAATGACCTTTAAATTTATTAATGCTAAGGCATCATAAAGAGCTACCGATATTACCTAATGTCAGGTGGAAAAAAAAGGTCGGCAACATACATGGTACAAGCAAAGTGGCCTTTCTAATACATTGGACCGAACATGATTATGTTTTTTCTAGATTTTTTTTATCGTGGGGACTCGAGTGGGTTATGTGGGATTCATGGGTCGGAAGATGTAGGTCGTCCACACTACCCACTAATACCTCACCGTGCTCTCTCTCGACAGCCACAGGCTGGGAGTACGAGAGCCAAGGATTCTTCCATAATCCTGGCGGCCATGATTTTATAGAATGGGGCCCATTGTTATAAACAGCTCTGAAGTCGGAGATCGATCTTGAAATGCCGTTCTCTTTCATAAATTATATATCTATCAATAAAAACGGCATCTCAAGATCGATCTCAGACTTGAGGGTGATTTATAAATACGAACCTTAGCACTTTAAGTAAAAATTTTAATGTGATTTGACATTAACCTATTAAGATAATGAATATTTCGTAATAAACATAGAACAATGATGATTATGCAAAAATGTAACATTCGGATAGTTATAATGTTGAATAAGTTTAGGTTTTGTTTATAATTTTTTTGAAATTTTTTTGAAATTTGTTAATATACATTTAATTATGCATTTTGCACATCATTTTGAGTAGGCATAAGAACTAGTGATGAATGCATCATTCCTTTTTACTTGTTTTTATACCTTATTATTTTTATACATTATTTTAACTAACTGAAATGACAAAATCCTCCTTCAAGTTCCTCATGTGGGAACTGAAACCACAATAACTGACTATTCAGTATACAGTCAGACATAGTAGCTGCTTAATGATGGTATTACATTAGTTCATTGGATAAATAATACTTTCTATGTATATGTATTAATTTCAAATAAATCTTATTAACCAGCTTCAGTAATGAAATTTTTCAGTTTTACATTATATTGGACATAGCAGGGTTGGCAGAGAAAACTAATGTAAAGGCACTCCGTTTTCCACTTTCTAAAATGAGACGTTGAGTGTTAAATTGCAGAACCCAATACAGCACTATGCTATATCGGAACAGGTGAATTGTGTGTGAAGACAGAACTCACAACTATCATGTTTATAATGCTAAGTGCTTCTTCTTTTAGTACAGATTGTCTTTACACTATGTTCTCTTTGTTAAATTTTGGCTTGATAAAAGCTATAGGTTTTTTAAAATGTTATATTGTTGTGTATGTTGAAGTTATAATCCAATTCTCCACAAGAATTGCTTATTTGCAAAAAAATTAAGGCTTACTAAAAAATAAATTGGATCTCATAAAAAAGCATCACAAGTAAATGCAAAAAATTCAATCAATACAAAACTTGCTAGCCATGAGATAAAAAAATTAGAAGGTCAAACCAATATGGTAATTTAAAAAGATATGAAATGAAATAATGTTATGTAAAAAAATACTTTCTTGTTTATTTTTTAAACAAATATTTAAATTTACTAAGTATATGACTATGCATTAACACTTCAAAAAAAATGTTTCACTATCAATTGTTTTGTAAAATATTGAAATTATTTAATATATTGTATATGTATATTGAATTATATATATTGTAATTACATTAAAAAATTATTTTTTATAAGATTGGGAACACAAATGAAAGGGTATGAATGAATCACACATTAAGCAAGCCTTAATATTCTATAAATATACCCGCTGTGCATGTTAATAAGGCTTCCTTATTTGCATCACATAATCTATTTATCAAGGCTAAATAAATGTACTTTTTTAAAACAAAGCAAACTGATTTTTCCAAGCCATTGAAAACAAATTACAGAAATACTTGTATTACAAAGACTACCGTTGTTTGTTAACACACTGGTTCTAATAAGTATTTACTTAGTATAATTAGCGTGTTAGAAACTAAGCCAGATCTCTGGGGCGCTAATAACGGCTTTGCTACAGTTCAAAAGCTTTTGCCCCACTAAGATTAATCATCAAAGGTCATGAACATTATGGTAGTTTAGGCATGGTTAAACAGTAATTAATATAATATTCTAAATGAAATGTTATAAGGATATATAAGTATAGGTGAAAAACAAATACCTCGCTATATAATCGTTTCCATTCTTAAATTTATTCTGTAAAGGGGACCTATCGCCCGTTGCGCCGTACACTTTTATAGCTTCATCAGTCTCCTCCTCGAAGGCGTCGTCAATAGAAAATCGTTTATCACTATTGCCAAACGGTCTAGTCATTTTAATAACTGTTCCTAAAGTGTTGGCGATATAAAAGAAACATAACAACGCAACGTACGTTAAGTACAAAGACAAATCACAAAACACAGCTGTCAATTTATCATATCAACATGCGCCATATTGATTATTGATTACAATGCGTTTTGAAACCAAAAGATTTCAAAATCGCAAATATGATTTTAATATCATATTTTATAAGTAATACATATAAAACAACAAAAACTAACAGCATTACAATAATAGAGTATACGGTACTATATTATTTCTAATCTTCCACTGTCCATTTTAGGACAGACATTAGTTGTCATTGTCACAGCAATTGTCATTCGCACACACGCTACATTCTACAAATGTCAAAGTCAAACTCATGTGGTGCGCAGCAGTATGTTTTCAAAAGTGGTAAAAATACAAAAAGAAAATGGTTATTAAAGTGTGGTCAAAAGTGACACCTGCGCTAACACTGCCAGTGTTAAATTGTATCAATAAGCAAGGTTTTAAAACGTTAACTCCCATACAGGCGGCTGTTATTCCTCTTATCTTGTCTTGTAAAGATGTAGTTGCTGAAGCTGTAACAGGATCCGGCAAAACGTTGGCCTTCGTAGTTCCTTTGTTAGAAATGTTAATGAAAAGAGAAAAAGAAACACCATTGAGAAAAGATTTTGTATATGCTGTTATTATTTCGCCGACTCGAGAATTGGCTACGCAGATATTTATGGTAAATTCAAATATTGATTAATATTTCATAAGGTTTTTTTTTATTTAAGACAAATTTTAAATAAAAAATCTTAAATGATCTCAAATTTATTACTTTAAATTCAAGGTTATAAAGTAATTATTACACAATACACACATTCTATATAAGTATTATATTACTATGAAAGGTTTAGACCTTTTCTAGAGTCATGTTTTATCTCTTGCCCTTTAAGTTATGGGGCTCTATTGACTACTATTCTCTTAGCTGGTAGTAGCTTTCTGAACAATTCTTAGCTTTTTTGCTAGGGACCCTACAGTTAAAATCCTGTCTTCACAACACACTATCCAATGTTTGAGACATTGCAAGTTTATGGACACAATTCAATGTCAAATATAATAATCTAAAATCATGTTGTTGTTTTTACTGTTTTTTTTTCAGGTAATTCAACAATTCTTAGAAGAACCTGAGTTAAAGCATATAACTCTATCATTATTGGTTGGCGGCAGACCTATAGAAGCTGATGCGGAAAGTATGCAAAAAGGTGCTCAAATTGTTGTGTGTACTCCTGGGAGGTTTCAAGATTTACTAGCAGAGAGAAAATATTTAAATTTGCCTGGAAGATTAAAAGATTTGGTATAATATACATAATATGATTTTTATAGCATTGGAATATATCATAATGCAAATAAAATATACACTCTATTAATTATTTATATAGACATTTATTTATATTTATATATATATGTATGTATATGTGTGTGTATGCATTTATTTATGTATGTATGTTATGTTTGTTTATGTATATATAAAGCTATTTGGTATTCGCTATTTATGTATTGGTTTATATATTTCGTAGTACTTTTTGCACCTTTCTGCTTTCTTTACTAAATTTAATCATTTCGCTTTTCTTTTGGTTGCCTGGAAGAAATCGCTTTTAGTGATAAGGCCGCCATTGCACTGTTAATCATATTTATCATGTACTGTATTTCATTCTCTTCTTATTTGTGCAATAAAGTGTTATATTATTATTATTATTATTATTTATACAGTATATGATTTAAAATTATTTTCAGGAATTTCTAGTACTGGATGAAGCTGACCGGTTACTAGATTTAGGATTTACTGCAACTCTTACAACAATATTACAATATTTACCCAGACAGAGGCGAACTGGTTTATTTTCGGCGACACAAACTAAGGAACTGCAGGATTTGGTCAGAGCTGGTCTAAGAAATCCAGTTTTAATAAGTGTTAAAGAAAAATCTTCCATTAGTACTCCATTATCTTTAGAAAATTATTACGTAATTGTCGAACCACAGGATAAATTTCTATTTTTACTGAATTTTATTAGAAATAGAAAAACTTTAAAAGGTTTATTCTTTTTACCGACTTGTGCCTGTGTCGACTATTGGGCTGATGTGTTACCGGTATTTGTGCCCGATATAAAGATATTTTCTATTCATGGGAAAATGAAACAAAAAAGAAGCAAAATTTTGGAGAATTTTAGAGCATCTGATAATACTATTTTATTGTGTACGGATTTATTGGCAAGGTTAGTGATAATATTGTCAAGTTCTTAACATAGCTATCTTAACAAAATTAACTATTTATTTACATATATCTATAGCTATAAGATAATTTTTATATTTGATATATACTTACATCCTTAATAAAAATACCTTCACTTTTGCATGTCCTGCGCTAATCAGATAAAGCTAAGTTGCCCTCATCTCAATGTTTTACTCTGCTTCACCTGTATATAACGGATTTGTATTGCACATAGAATAGGTAGAGAGAATCTGATGTTCACTCCATTCTCCACTTTTTATCAGAACGAGTGATGTGTGTTGAGTGGCTCCTTATCTTGTCAAAATAAAGAAATAAAAATAATGCGTTCCCCTGAGTTGGGATCGAATCTATAACAGTGTTTATAAATAGTCAGGATAGGCCTAACATTTAATGACCATTTTTTGAACTGAAATAATGCTGATGCATTAATGCAAAAATTAGGACTTGCACAATAGTTCATATTACTAATAAAAAGAACTCTATTCTACATCGTTAAAAATTTAGTTTTGTAGAAGTTTTTATTAAATGAATGTTACTAACTTATGTTTTATCAGAAAAATTAATTATTTTTTCCAGAGGTCTCGACATACCAGAAGTACAATGGGTGCTTCAATGGGAACCTCCAACCAGTCCAGCGGCACTAGTTCACAGGGTTGGTAGAACTGCGCGAGGTGGGGCTTCAGGTTGCTCCTTACTCCCATTGCTGCCAACTGAAGACAGCTACGTGCCATTTATAAAGGCTAATCAGAAAGTGGAACTGACAGATTGGAGGGAATCCAGTGATGACATAAAGATTACTCAGAAATTGAAGGATAAAGTGAGTTTTTGTTTATTCATTGTTTCTTCAATGGAAAGTATCTTCTTAAATAGAAGATCTTATCATAAAAGGCAAGACATCTGAGCTCGTTATTACCATTGCCGCCAACTGAAAACAGCTACATCATATGTCAAAATGTCATTGTGTACTGTCATTTAAAGCCATTCAGAATGGGAAATTACACACTAATAAATTCGAGGAAATTAAGTGATAATATTCAAATTAGTCGGAAGTATAAAATACAGATAAAACAACACAATTTTATTCAATCAGTGCCAAAAAGCAATAAATATAAAAATGATTTCAGCATTATCATTTTTCCACACCTTCTGTTCTTAAGACATAATAAATTATTTGAATCTGAAACTCCAGCGGCTTAAAATAATTTTGCCAAATCACACCACCATTAAAATAATAAAAAAAAACAAGTACAATCACTTTTTTAATTTCTCATACTTTGAGAACTGACTTTGTGACTTGAAAAATGAAAATTAAAACAACATTTTATAAATCAGCTCAATTGAAATTGACAATTGCATTCAATTAGACAAACCTCTTTACCATAAGATTGATTTTCAACAGGTACTAACAATACTACACGATCAACAAAAAAAAGACAGATCCGTTCTAGACAAAGGACTAAAGGCTTTCGTTTCGCACATACGGGCATATTCTAAACACGAATGCAATATATTATTGCAACTAAAGGAACTTCCTTTAGGCCATATAGCAACTAGCTACGGTTTACTCAAGTTACCTCTAATGCCCGAAATAAAGGAAGAACATAAGGAACAATTTGTGGGACCTAAAGATAAAATAGATTTCAATAGTATACCGTATAAAGATAAGCAAAAGGAAACCAGCAGGTTGCAGAAGTTGGAAGAGTATAAGAAGACTGGGACGTGGCCATCCAAGAAAAGAAAGAAAATGGTAATCGATATATTACATAATACTATAATACGTATATATAACTGGAATATATATTTTTCTAGGCCAAGACACTTTATTCCTTTCATTTTCCTTCCTTCCTTTATTCCTTTTCCATTCTTTATTTTAAACACACTATTAGGTAGCAGACTTTATCTTTCTAAAGAAAGTGTATGAAAATAATTCAAATTAAAACAACCTTAAAATAACTGGTAGTTTGTGAAGTTGGCTTACAGACGATTACTTTACGTGATAATGTCATAAGAAAACATTGATGAAAAATTGTATACTTGATTTAAATTGAATTATTATCACTAAATGATCTTTAGTTTGAATAATTTTTGCAGAAGTTCAAATTATTATTTTTTCAATAATCTTTTCAATCGTTTGTTTCGCGCTCTCGCTCGCACGATCGACTCACACAGAACGTGACAAAGAGACGTGCTTCTTCGTGTGTACAGCCGGCGTTCATCGATTTATAAAACGTTATCACGTCAATAATATAAACTATCCATTTAATTTACAGGTAAAAACCAAACCATGGGAACAAACAAAACAAAATAAAGAAGAAAGGAAGGAGAAAAGAAAGAAAAGGAAAGAATTAAAAATAAAACACAATGAACAAGGTAACAATTATAAAAATAGAAACATTTATATTTAATGCGTTACAAATTCATGCTAGATTAAAAAGTTAGATTAGTGTATGTTGGTAGCGATTCTTTTATCTCCAAGACGAATTAAACGAAGCGTAAACTACTTTTTCTGGAAATGCCGTCTTCTTGGACGTCCATAACTTACCATAACGAAAAGGCCAAGCCACACATTTTGCTGTGAAAATGTTTTTTGGTGGGTTAACTATGTTATAAATCTTTTTTTATTATATTTTTAACAGGTAAAGGTAAGAAGAGGAAAGCAGTGACACAAGAAGAGTTAGAAGAGTTGGCAGCCGACGTGGCTTTGATAAAGAAATTGAAGAAGAGGAAGATAACTAGTGAACAGTTTGATCAAGCGTTTGATGGTGATAAATAAATATGTTGATATAAAGAGGTTATAAGTTTTTTTTCCTACATTTGTCCAATTATCCAAATTCATTCCGTTCTATTAATTGAAGCTACTTAGGATTTTAATGATTATAGTTTTTAGTTTCACGCTGTACCCCACACATAGCAGGGTGGGCAAAAGGGAACCTATTCTTAAGACACTGTTCCCATAAGACCTTTCCGTTTCCCACTTTCCGCCGAATTCTGGAGACATTGCGTATTGAGTGGCGGAACTCACAGCTGCGCTTTGCTTGGTTACCAGAGGGAGGAATTGAAATCAACAATATTTCAACAATAATTTATCAAAGCCTAGATAGTAAGCAAATCTGTCTTAATTACGATAAAATGACATTTTTGTTTCTAGGGTTAAAAGATTTCTTTGCTTTAGAGAGAAGTTAAAACCTCAGATGCATTGCATTGTTTAAATGTGACTAGTACAAAAATATCCTGATAGCTGTATCTCATAAACAGGAGCTGCTAAAAAAAATATGAGGGTAGATTTGAAATTAGCAATTATTATTCGAAGTAGTAAAATTTTAAGTATTTAGCTCAACAAAATTGGTACATATTTTTATTAATTTAAAACCTAATTTTCATTATAAAGATATTGTATTCAAAGTGATATTGTTAGAACATAATAACAATTTAAATTAGTAAAAAAATCACAGTATAGTTCAAGCGAAACCCTGGATGAATCGAGACATATAAATATTTAGGGATAAACGAGATTTGAAATCACACTGTTTTTTTCTTTTGGTGATTTATTTCTTGCTGTTAATAGTGTATGTGGAATATACTGGGTCGTCTGACTTCTGTGTTCTTTTTCTGTAACTTAATATTTTTTTTCTACCATCTGAAGGTTAGGATCATCCAAAAAAAATAATACCAACAATGAAAATAGTAAAATAGACATTTATTTCTGCTCAACTTTTTTTATATTGCAATCATCTGAGTATTAACAACAAGACACTTACAACTATTATATTATAAATTGACCAAATTACTTTAAAATACAAAAATTGCTTTTAAATCCATTAGAACTGTATTACAAGTTAAAAAATCTGTAAATTAATATACATATANCTCATAAACAGAAGCTGCTAAAAAAAATATGAGGGTAGATTTGAAATTAGCAATTATTATTCGAAGTAGTAAAATTTTAAGTATTAAGCTCAACAAAATTGGTACATATTTTTATTAATTTAAAACCTAATTCGAGACATACAAATATTTAGGGATAAACGAGATTTGAAATCAAACTGTTTTCTTTTGGTGATTTATTTCTTGCTGTTAATAGTGTATGTGGAATATACTGGGTCGTCTGACTTCTGTGTTCTTTTTCTGTAACTTCATATTTTTTTCTACCATCTGAAGGTCAGGATCATCCAAAAAAAATAATACCAACAATGAAAATAGTAAAATAGACATTTATTTCTGCTCAACTTTTTTTATATTGCAATCATCTGAGTATTAACAACAAGACACTTACAACTATTATATTATAAATTGACCAAATTACTTTAAAATACAAAAATTGCTTTTAAATCCATTAGAACTGTATTACAAGTTAAAAAATCTGTAAATTAATATACATATATCGTCGCTGTGTCTTAAAATAGTTTTACTGGTCGTCGCCTTCAATTTTGTTTGAGTAGGCTTTGAGGCATGAAATGAAATTTTACTACTATTTATTTTTATACTTGTAATTTTTTTGATTATTAAACTTTTTTTATCTCATATATTGGAATTTATCAAGTTTATGTATAAAAAAATCATAGTAAAACTTATTTTATTTTTTTATAAACACAGTGATGATATATAATCTGTAATCAAGAGATCCATTTTTCAATAATCTATTTAAACATTTATATTTTCTTTTAGCACAATTAGCACTTCCACTTAGCACCAATTCGTATATAATTCTTAAAACAACAACAAAATCTATAATTATTTACTTTATTGACATAAAAGAAAGCATTATTTTATTATTGAAATAGATTATAACAACCAATTAAATTTTAATTGAATTTTTTGGACAAATAAACATACAAAAAAACACCGGTTGCCACAATGTCGATTTATATATATATAATTTTAAAAAAATCCAAATCTTGCAAAGATTTTGGTATAGAAACAAATATTACATAAATCTAACCAAGTCCAATTACGCACTGCAATAAATGCACAATCTCATTATTATATTTGCTGACTGTTTTATTGTGCGCTATTATTACTATTTTCAATTTTGACAGCGGATTTTCTATAAAAAAACATGTTTATTTAGCCATCCCAGTATGGGGACAGGCTGTCATACAAATTAATATAAAGCGACTTTAGCTAGCAATATTCAATAAACGCCGCAATTTTTAATACAAACAATCGCCAAATTGAGCATTTCATATATTTGGCACCTTAAAAATACTAAAAAGCGAACAGTATAATAAATATTGTCAAGTTAATTAAATATTTCGTTACATTATTGTTGTATCTAATAACAATAAGTACACAGCTCGCTATTCCTGCGTCGCGTCGGTTAGAATAAAAAAAAGAGAAAATAAAAAATACAAAACGAAGCTTCACATACAAAATACAAGAAATAATTTACACAAAACCCCTCAAAGGTAAAAAGCATTTCATACAAACAAATACATACACTGCCTTGTCATGATCTTACAATAGAACATCTAAAATTACGCCATCTTAAAATTAGGAAAAAAAAGAATCATAATAATAATACTATTTTATTTAAACTATAATACTTGCTGCCTGAAGAAAGACAGCATAACTTAACTGTCAAATGTCAAAATCAAGTGACGTGACTAGCTGTCAAAACCAACGAGTTATGATCGCAACGTTTACATCCAAAGCTATAAAAAAAGTTTTTATTGGCTGTCAGATCATAACTGTGTGTTTCATAATAAACTAATGAAAGAAAATGGCCAAAATGTCGAGATATTTAAAGAGTAGGTGTAATTGGCCAGCGTTTCGTCATAAGAATATATTCCGTGCTAGTTCAGTAGTTAAAAGGATGTGTAAATCCTAAATGAGCTATATTTAATTTATCAAAATGATGACCAAGAACTTAGCACGTTCATCCAATAAATCTATGTAGAGGGTAAAAAAACGGATATTGTTAGTATTATTAGAGAAAAACGAGTCATTTCGAAGCGATAAATATTTAAAGTAAAGCACCATGTTACTGGACTCTTAAAAACTAAAGCTAAATGTGAATTGAATTTATAATTACATTAAATGTGGTTTTAAATGAAAATATTTTACATATTAATCTTACAATCGGCTCACTTTAAGAAAACTAGGATTCAGTACGTCATCAATGTTATTTGATTTAAAATGACATCTACAAAATTTGCTACAGAATAAAAAAATGAACGCTATATAATATAAAGTCTCTTTCATACGAAGAGCGAAATACTATATCTGTAGTCACCTCGCTCTATTTAATTGTTATGTTTAAATAATATCAAACAATAAATAATTATAATATATTGCTTCAGTAAATATAAACTAGTAAAATACAGATTAAAAATTTCTTATTTTAAAAATTTATCATCAAATGCAAAATATATCTTTAAAAAGATTTATTTTTTGATAATGACAAAATTGTTGAAAATTTAATTATATTTTAAAGTATAGTGCTGCCATATAAAAATCTGTATACATTTTTTTACTAACTATGCGCACTTGTAAAGATCCATAAAATATTAGAACATTTATTTTGAGAAAATCTCTGAGAAATGTCTATTATTTTAATAGTACATATTTAAACCAATTTGTGACAAAATTGTCTATAATAAGGCACAGGTTGACTTATTTACAAATAATATATTTTTTTAAAGTGATGTTTTTAAATGATTATTATAACATTTAAATATACCATATTGTAGTGTAAATAATTATAGTATTGAGAATAAGTTATTGTCAATTTGTTTTCTCTATATCATTGGTTGAATGGAAAAGTAGCACTATTACGGGCAGTTGAAGTTTTTAACTTACTTTACGGATAATTAGAAAATTCCGACGACACCTGCGCCATCTAGTGCTTTTGGCGCGTTGATTAAGTTTATTTTAGAAAAATTATGCCACTTTTCAATTTAGCCTTTTTTAATATTTATATGTAAATATGATATAATATTTTAAGAACCTATATGTTGATTTGAAGCATTTAATATTAACTCTGTGTGTAAATGAAATAACATGCTAAGAAAAATAGTAACTATTATATCAAAAATTGTCAGACACTTTTTTACACTTTAATGACAAGAGCACTATAACAAAAATTTTAAGACTGTAATTAATTACGATATTTTTTTAATTAGCATAAATCATTTAGACACATAGCTAAATATAAATTGGTCCAAATAGAAGAACCCCCTTCCACTCCTTAGTATAATACAGATACAAAAAAAAACATTATTAACCTATACATATATCAACCAATTGTTTAGAAATCATAGACATTTACATAAAAAAAATATTTGTATGTGTGTGCTAAACGAATTTGTATGCATAAGAGAATCCCTTTGTGAAAACTTCTGACCAAAGATAAAAAACAACTTTAAAATCTCTGAAAAAAGCTACTAAACAATTGATATTGATGACCACAGCTTCTCAAACCGGCCGCATGTTAAATGAAACTATTTTAACTATAAAACAATGGATGTTTTTTTTATATTATTTTATGTTTACTTACTCTTTGTTCAGTAATGCTTGTTAATATTACAAAATGTATCAATCATCATCATCAAACAAGTGACTCTTTGAAAGTGAAAAAAAATAAACCAACACAAGTCTTTGGTCACAACTTGACGTAGACCACAAAGTTACTAAAAAATATTTAAAATATTGGGTTTAAAAAATATATTGGAAAATTTTAATAAGCTTAAAATACCTTCATTTAATATGCATAAACGTCTCAGGCACAGTTTCTCAAACCTCGTCGGGTGCCATGCCGTCGTCGTGATTGTTGGGAGAAGGCGCAGGGGGCGTGGGGGCGGGCGCCGGCGGCGTGGGGGCGGGAGGTGCCAGGCCCGCCTTCACGGTGGCCTCGAGGGCGCGGATACGATTCTCTTGCTTGACAATCACCGATTTCAGCTTGCGTATCTCTTCTACTAAGTCGGAAAGTTGTTTTTCCTGTAAAATGTATTAACAATATCATTATATTAGTTTATTTTTTAATATCACAAATCATTTGATACAAAGTAGCGAATTTTATTATGAAATTTTCTTTGAAACTTTATTAAATATTTCATTAATATATGAAAAAAACGTGCGTGTACGTGTTGATACTTACCACCATGGCAGTAAAGGCGGGCGGCGGTGTGGCCGAGGCCGGTGTGGGCGCTTGCGAGTCCCTCTGAGCGGGCGTGGGCGAGCGCTCGGCGTCCCGCTCACGCTCGTCGTCCCGCTTACGTTCGCGCTCGCGCGGCGTGGCGAGCGCGTTGCGCTTGGTGACCTGCAGCTGCGTGGCGCGCCCCGCCACGTACCCGCCCTGTACAAGCAGCGCGCGCTCCTGCAGTTTGGTTAGGATCACCTAGCCTATAGCATCTGTCTGTGTTTCTGTTGACTTTTGTGTGAGTGGACGATTGTTGGGGGACTTTTATAGCAAATAGTATAACATTGTTGTAATAAGTAATAAAAGTTAATTTAGGTTAAATTTACTTTAGAAACGAAATAAATTCAAATTACAAAATAAACAAGGGACAATTCTAAACAATAATCATAAAAATAAACGAAAATTTAAACAAACTTAAAAGTTATAGTTAGTCAAATAAAAGTAAATTATCATTATAACACACCACACGCTCATTGCCAAGTCATGTATTGGTTAGAGATAAGCCAACAGAAACATTAATTGCGACAAATGCTGTATATAGTATAAAACACTTAAAAATAAAATCGCACTTTTAATAACTAAAACAAATATCAACAAAACAATATTTCATAATATAACAGATAATAAATATTATTTCAACATTTATTTAATATTAAATAAACCAAGAATGTCACATTGACATATTTCACCATTATAATTTATATTTATTGAGACTTCAACAGTACTTTTAAAATATACGTTTTTAATGATATTTCTGTTTATTATTAAACGTGCGATGTTTTATGAACCAACCCAATGTAGATTTTATTTAATAAAAATTGAACAGTATCTTTAATTTTTTCATGTATGTATTTATTTACATCACCATGATATTTAAATGATCAAAAAAAAATATAGTTTATAATAGTTTTATTATTCGTAATCATGTCTATTCGCAATGTATGTTTTAAAAGTGGGTTAACTCATAACGTGGTTTACTTAGAACATAAATAAATTGTGTGGAATGATGTATGTATTTTTTATTTTTTAGCTTCACGTTTTATTCCATACATAGCAGATTAGGAAGAAGGGGCCTAGTGTTAACACATTTCCGTTTTCCACTTTCAGTCGCATTGATTTTTACGATTTTTAAGGCCAGTTATGGCATAGAGGCACAAGTGTGTAACTGTAAATTTGACAGGTTGTGAGCTCGATTCCCACTTGAAGAAATGATATATACAATTTGTGTTTCTTTATTCTGACGTCGAGACAAAGCGCCACACGCAAATTGCACGAAAATCGGAAAGAGTGTCTTACCACTACTGCACTGCTGCCTACCCTGTTTGCTATATGCGGTATAAAACGTGAAACTGATATTTATAATATTAGTAGATAAATTACACACTTACCTTCCTGTTAATATACACAAATCATGCTTACAACAAAAATGCAAACATTTGTTTAGATTGTATTTAACTAATAATAAAATTATTACCTCTATACAAGAATAGACTTAAAATAAACACAAAAACAGAAAAAAACACATTATACTGTATACCAATCAGTATAAAGCAAGAGAGAATTATAAAAATTGTAATACAAATTTATATATCTATGTATCATTTTAATATGCTAAGTTGATTTTTAGAAAAAAAATAAAATAAAAATCAAATCAGGACGTCGTGGCGCAGTGGCACAAGGGTGTAACAGTAACGTGAAGGTTGTGGATTCGAACCCCATACGAGGAAGTGAAATATTTATTTACGTTTATATTTCACAAATATTATCTCAGCTTTCAAACACATAAGTGGGCGTGATTTTAACTGTACGCGAGGAATCTTTAACAGACCATATAGGTTAATGGCTGTATACCTAAAATGGGCGTGGTTATAGTATTTATACTAAGTCCCGTGGTCGTGGTTTAAACTTTGAGTGGAGACACTAGTTTGATTCTAGCCTCGTTCTGTAGGGGGTGTGGCCATAGAATCCAAAGAGTATGTTTATACTCCTAAAACATGCTCATACAAATATTGATATCACCTTAAACACGTTTAGCTTTTAGGATAAAAATGGACATATCCTTAAATCTGATTGGCTGTATCCATATTTACAAGGTCTACCTTCAGAGACATGGTACAGGGTTCCGCGTCCTCGCCAGCGAGCCACTCGTCCGCAGTCAGCGATGCTTCATCACTGAGGGTGTCAGGGTACAGGTCCTCTTGGAAGAGCTCTGACTTACGGGGCACTGTCATTGATACTACCTGTTGGTATGAATTGATTGAACTTAAGTTACTGGGTTTATTGATTAAAATAATACCTTATTTTTCAAAAATTGTTACATAACGTAATTGCACTAACGGTATGATGTTGTGAATATGAAGATTTGTTATATAAACATTTCTTCAGGAAGAAAAATTAAATTAGAGGCCATCCTGGCGCAGGGGCTGTAAACCAGACGGACGTGGGACGATTCCGAATCGGAAGAATGAAATATTTTTGTTATTTCCTCGTTCTGGTAATGATGCGCAACAAATATACTTAGAACTTACACAAACATGTCACCACACAAAATGTCACATTTTGTTTTACTATCAAAAATGTTTTTTTAGAGCTATAATTTAAAAAAATCTAAATAGAAAGTCTCAAAATAAAAATACACATTTAAGAATTAATTGAAAACCAACCTGACAAAGACCAGAATTATTCAGCCTATAGAACTTAGCAATTTCACACGTTGCCACGTCGCAGCCGCGCTTTGGCATCATGCCGATACCTGCAAATATTATGTTAATTGTCGTAAATGACCAAAATGACAAATGCGACAGTTATATCAGAATAAGCAGAGGAAAATTTGTGTTGAAACACTCCACTGTGTGCGAACTGCAGACATTGAATGTTGAGTGGCGGAACTTAACACCGCGCTTGGTCTTGCCAGCTTGCTAAATATCATTCCCTCACGGGGATCGAACCCACAACCATTACATTTCCAGCAAGATGCCGCTCTTCTGCTGCTGCTGCGATAGTAAATTATTAACATTTTATAATATCTATTGTTTCTTTCTTCTAAGCAGCAGCAGCAGCAGCAGCAGTTTAAATACAAGTAAGGTTTATTATTAAATACCTCTTTGTGGGTCGGGCGTTTGGAAAGTGTTGATGTAATGCACAAATGGTGGTTCTGGTGTAACCTGGAAGTATAAATACCGTAAAATATTATATAAAGAAGTAATATAATTAATACGAGTTAATTTAAACACGTTTATAGTAATAGTCTGTATTACTATAAATATAGCTTCAAAGTAAGACTTGAGTTATGGTGTAAGTAGCACAAGCGTGCAGCTATAACCACGACGGGTTATGAGTTCGATTCTCACTCAATGAAATTAAATATTTCATATTTTCATTTCCTCGTTCTGGCAATGAGCCAAAGCGCCATGTTGAATTCTGCCACTCAACAAGCAATGCTTCACGATTTCGGCGTGCATGGCGAACGGAAATGTCTTAATTAAGGATCCCCAGGTTTCTTCTGAATACCATGTTATATACGAGATACAGAGTGAACCCAAAAAAAAACCAATAAAACATACCTCAAAATATCGTATAACGGAATCCCCCTTCCCACACAAATAAATCAGATTCGTATCGGGATCGTACAACGGGAACATGACGCCGTTGCTAGTGTCTATCTCGACGGTCACTATAGGCTCGTTGAGCGCGTCCGGAGTGCGGAGCGAGTATTGGCGTTCCGACATGCGGCTGAAGCTGGAAAACACATTTACATAGACAAAAAATAAATCATATAATTTAAATTTACATTTACACGTATGTATACGTAATCGGAAACTACCGTTGTTAGTAGTTCAAAAGCAATCAGCTTGCAATTATTGCGATACTTTACCTAAAGAGCGTCGGTATATTTTCAGAACCTTTTTGTCTGGTTCTTATAATTTTACGCAACCTTCACTTTATGCAATAGGAAAGGATAAAAGAACCAAAAACATAAGTCACTATCGTCAACTATTAAACATTTTAAATACTACCATGTAATTAGAAAACTTACAGAAAAAAAACAGGACTAAGAAAATAAATAAATTATTATAATTTGAATATAACAAGTAAACTTACCCAGTAGTAAAAACGAGGCCATGTTTCAAAAATATAGCTCTGGACGCCTTACTGCCCTCGTGGGCGATCGCTTCGGATTCCACTTCACCTTTACGCGGGTCTATAATTCTATCAAATATCACATTTATAAACTATTTTATAAATACTTTTATGGATATAGATAATAAAATTATAAACATGGATTAGTTATTTAATGTTGAAAATAAATTTAAATTTACAATCTTTTCAGTTCAGGGCAGCTACTCTCTCATAACTCACTCTCTCACTCGTCACTCAGCAATGCCTCCAGAATTCGGCAGAAAGTGGGTAACGGAGTGTCTTAACACTAGGTTCCCTCTGCCTACCCTGCTGTGAGCGGGATACAGCGTGAAGCTGATTTATTAAATTTGCATTTATAAAATCTATTGTGGAATTTTGTTACAGGTATAGTAAAATTTTAAATTTCTATTTGATACATAATTTTAACCAACAAAATAAAAGAAAATTCTCACCTAATCTTCTTATCCCTGCATGTTGTTAACAACTTGGAACCGGTCCAGTTCCAGCAAGCGGAGTATATGAGGTCGGGATGGCAGTCCAGCGTTATCAGGACTTCGCCCGTGCCTACGTTCCATATTGCTATCTGATGGCATAGTCCTTTTTATTTTAACAACCATTTTTAGGTATAAACTTGATAGACTAATATATGAAAAGGATATGACTATAAAAGCTATAGAAATAAATAAGTATAGACTGTCTACTTTACGGTGTTAATTTTCAAACTGAATGGTATGGAATATTATACAGTATTGGAAAATGTTTTTACTTTCTAAAGTTAAAATCTTTATAACTTTCTTCTTTTTCCCTCTTTCTTTCAAAATAACTTCATCTTTAATTGTATTGAAACCCAAAATATTCTTTACTTGATAGACTTTTACTTTTATTTTCTACTTTTGAATGAAATGAACATGCTACATGAAAAAACCACCACGATTCGGAAGGCAGTTCTATTGAGAAGCGCCAACAACAAACTAAACAGTTCCTCATATCAATAGCAACATCACAATTGTATTATTATATAATCATCAAAAACAATTTAATTATAGCCTAATCAAAAATAAAATTTACCCATATAATGTTATATAACTAACCTGATTATCAGAACCCGCTGTTAACAAAACATTCTGCGCAGTAGGATGCCATAGAACAAGTCCAACTCTTCGCTGATGATACACCAGGTCCACCACAGGCTCTGTTAGCGTCCTGGACAGACCACCGTCTGGGATCTGCCATACCTGAAATATTTTGATAGTGTAGGTTTTTTATTTAGAGTGTACTTTTTAGAGCAGGGTTCCCAGGTTACTATCTGAGAACCTAGCATTAAGACATTCCGTTCTTCATTAAAATACTTCTGCATGCCACTTTCAACCGAATTCATGAAGGGTTTACTCACTCCTTGTTAATAGAGCGAGGAAAGGATCAAATATTTCAAACCTCCGACTAAGCATCTTCTATTCATTCTTATATTATTCTATTCATATCATTCTCGAATCAGCATCTATTGACGCAAGCCTTTACCCCCTGTGAAGCGCTAACACTAGCACGTATTATTAGTTCAATAATCTAATGGTCTCTTCTTCCCCACGCACCGCCCAATTTCTGAGACAATGCCGGTTGAGTGGCTAAACTCAACGCCTTGCTAACGCCCGCTCTATTTGTTAGCAGAGTACTTAAAGAAATGAAAATAAATCATTCCTCGAACGGACATCGAATCCACAGCCGTCGCGTCAACTGTCAAACGCCGTGTCGCTGCACCACGACGCCCATAATTAAAATCACGCCTATACAACTATACGACAATTAGAATCGCGTGACATCAAGTCAATTAAATTCATTTTAATACCTATTATTGAAAATGAAATGATACTAATTACTATTATAAAATTCCTTTATTGATCGAAGCATTTTCACGATAATAATTATCATTTCTTTTAACTTTATTTAACTTTATGCTATATATCACACATAGCAATGTAGGCAGAGGGATTCTTGGAACTAAATGTTAAGAAACTCCCGTTCCGAGCTTTCCGCCGAATTCTAAAGGTATTCTGTGGGCACAAGCGTGCGACTGTAAACATAAAGTAGTGAGCTCAATTCCCACGGAGAAAATTAACTATTTAATATGAAGGAAATATCTTAATGTGTCTTATCTTAGGCTACCAGGTTCCCTCTGCCTACTCTGCTATATGCGGGATATAGTCTGAAGCTTAATAAAAGAAAACGAACAGAACAGGTTACCTTAACAACACAATCTTCTGAACCGCTAGCAATGACATTGTCGTTGTGGGGACACCACGCGATGTCCAGCACCGGGCCCTTGTGTCCGCCCACCAGCGGATGATCTGCTGGAATACGCCCGACCTGGAATAGAGAAATAAGGTTTAAATCATTTAAATATCTAAAATTATCTATATATAGCATGTAGCACGATCGACGGTTCAACGGTTGTTTATGGGTAAGATCCACTTTACCCCCATGTATGTTAGCCGACTTTCAGTTTTTCGATTATTTAGAAAAAATCTTTCCCGGGTGGGAATTGAATCCACAACCATCGCGTTTACAGGCAGACGCTGTGCTGCTGCGGCGCTATGGCATAAGTTATTCCCATCCGGAAAAGAATTATTTTCATTTCTTCGCTCTGGTAACAATATGAACTACGGCGTTAGCTTCCACCGCTCAGCTTTCAATGTCTCGAAAACTAGGTCCCCTCCACCTTTTGCTGCCAGTACGGGGTACAGCATATTAATTTGATATCAAAATCAAATCTATTATTCCACATAAAAACC
Source organism: Heliconius cydno galanthus (assembly GCA_036379175.1). Classification (NCBI taxonomy): domain Eukaryota; kingdom Metazoa; phylum Arthropoda; class Insecta; order Lepidoptera; family Nymphalidae; genus Heliconius; species Heliconius cydno. Next base: position 68,735 of record JAKRZM010000828.1, read on the forward strand.
ATCTCAATGTACAAAACTATAGAAAAAAAAACATTTTGAATCGAGAAAAGTTTCAAAATCATCGACATATGTACCTACATATATTTATTCTTTGGTTACATTTGTTAGTGCTAATTAAGAGCAGTCAGTGAGACTAAAGTAGACTAGAGAGTGCATCGTTAAGAAGTTCTGTGAAACACTCAAAATACACAGAATTTGTTGAAATTAAACTCTTCAATTACTTATGTTAGAGGCGCAGCGGCACAAGCGTGCGACTAAAAAAGGCACAGTTTGTGGATTCGATTCCCACTGGAGGAAATGAAAAGTGATTTTGGAGTTGGTTTCTCCTTGTGTATAAAGGCAACATACGAGCCTAAAAAATAGACCAAATTATTTTTGTTAATAGATAAACTTATTATAACAATGGGCTACGGGTTTCCAAAAATTCAACGTTAACAGTTTTAATGTAACCCACTGTAGCGAATCGTGGTTTTTTTTCTTAGTATCACGCTATTTCCCGCATATAGCAGCATAGACAGAAGGTCCGTTCCTCACTTTCCACCGAATTTTTGGGGCATTACATGTTGAGTAGAGCCAGTGGAGGAACTCTACCTTCGCTTGGAAATGAAGTGGGAATTGAACCTACAACCGTAGCGTCACACGCTTTTGCACTAGCGCCGCGACCGCCCCCGCATGTATATACATACACAAATTTAGTTTATTTCAATTCGACAACACAAGTGCAGCCAATGGCAAACGCTAGTCTTATATAAATAAAACGACTCAAAGTATCAGTTTTCACTGTAATACCCACCTGCGTTAATTACTCATATACAATTATACACATACAAACAGACATACATACATGTAATATAAATTCATTAAACGTGACCCAAATATACCGAATATATTCTTGGCAGGGACCGGCGCGAGGTGAGGTGAGAAAGCATTGCTTTCACTGAAATATTTCGAGTTTGCCGCTTTGAAAGTGACTTTCGTTTTTTTTTAAGGTTAAAATTGTATTTTTTTTCACGCATTCGTCGAATCTATTAAATGTCATGTTGTAAAACAATCAAGGTTTGTTTTTAGTTGTAAAGTATGTAAGAAATGCGTGTTAAACAACGTGTTGACGTTTGATACTTATGTTTTTATTGCATAATAAATATAATAACACGTAAATATTAGCTATGGTGGTATAATGGAACCTTAGCCTTTGTCAGATTATACATTAAGGAATAGTGGCATGCTAATGACTTTAAACGGAAGGTTGTGAGTTCGATTCCCATTCGAGGGTATGAATTATTTTCATTTCCTCGCTTTGGTAATAAGAAAAAGCTGGGCGTTAAGTTCCGCCATTCAACACTGTCTGTCTGACAATATTTTGAAAATTGAGAATGTCTTAATACTAGGTTCCCTCTGCGTACCCAGCACATAGTAGGGTACAGCGGGGTACATAATGAAGCTATTTTAAAGCTCTAATCACAACGACAAGTAGTTACTCATAAAACAAAATCTCGTGACATATCTAGGGGACGAGATATATCTAGGTAGTTATTGTTAGTCTACCGCGTGGACAGGTGACCTAAAAGATACAACGTTCTGCACTCAGTACGATCAAGTCAATTTATTTTAAGCGCCGAATCATCTGCTTTTAGATGAGGGGTTCCTTTAAATACATTTAATGCAATATTTGCGTAGCACGCTTCGATAGTTAGGGACTCGAGCGGCGCGGCGTTGGGTTCCGCCACCCAACACGCAAAGTAGCAGTAAATTCACATTTCATATTTTAGTCAAGTTGTAAGTTGATTTGTTATTAATAATAATGTAATACTTCCGATTGTGGTAAAGTCTGACCACAAGATATCAGTTACAACTGTGTTTATGTCAATGTTTGAGTATGACTAATGACATTGAAAGCCGTCGTGACGTCACACATCACAGCGTCTGGTTACGGATTCGATTTGTACTAGTTCAATAAAATGCGGCGTTAAGTTCCGCCATGGGCGTATGGGGGAGGAATCCCTGACCAAACTACTCTTGGGCCCACTACAGAAATACTACCAGGAAAAAATATGTTTACATGGACATATTTGGTCAAATCTAAGGTCCAGGTCTAATCAGTCCAAGACACGGCAAAGCACGAAAGGCGACAAGGCACGACCATTTCCGTCACCTATGACCCAACACACAAAAACTGGAAAAATGGGCAAGAAATGAGAAACGTTACACCACTGGGTTCCCTCAACCTATCCTACTATACAGTAGTGGGAACATGGAACCAGCAACCAGGCTAAATAATTAAACCTACATTGTAAGTAAATCCCGCTACTAAGAACGGTAATCAGTTTCGTTTGATCTCGCGACACGAGAGCGAATTCCCACGCGACGCCAGTCTGTCTGTCGTTCGAATTGTATTTATATACATGGAAATGTATAATAAATTGCATTTAATGTGATTTTGACATTTTTTTAACTTCACGCTGTATCCCGCACACAGCAGGATATAGGCAGAGGGAACTTCGTGCTAAGACAATCCGTTCCCCATTTTCTGCCAAATTCTCCTGAATTCCGTCACTCAACACGAACAAACTCAGAGACGCTTTTTGCCTCCACACTAGAACGTAGCAATGAGAGTATTAAATATTATATTTCCACATGTGGAAATCGAACCCACAACTTACGGCATTTACAGTGACACTTTGTGTCCCTGTGCCACGAGTGGCCTCATATTTTTATGATATGTTTTATTTTAAGAAACAAAAACAATCAGCTTCCTCTCGCGGGAATCGAACCCACAAACGTCGCGTTCACATACAAACACTACTCCAGGTCTGCTTATACAATTTTATAGTCTATTCATTACGTTTTTCAGTTTACACTCTCACACTTACATGGCGAGTTGCCAATACAACAAACGTCGCATACCCCGGTGTCGTGTCAACCCCACTTATACGCCTTGCATATGAATCACGGGAGTCGCGAGGTATTTCCACGTCCATTAAGGTTTTAAAACCTTTGTTATTATCATGAATGTAGAAAGGGGGAGGAACCCTCGTACCCATCCTAGAAATTTTACTCACAAAAAACTTGAAGTGAACAATGCGCAAAAGTTCAAAAAACCTAATGTCAGGGCGGTCACTACATGTTCTCGTGTTAATTCTGGAGAGGACGACAACGCCGCGCTTTAGCTCGTTACCAGACCGAACAAATGAAAATATTAAATGTGAGAATCGAACTCACAGGCCCAGAATAATAAGCATATTCGTAATACCTAAACTCTAGACCACACTAAATAGTGATGTCCACAAAATCTATATTCGTAAACAATAAATAACATCTCAAAATACATCACTAAATATAGCTAGTGATGTAAATGTGACACATACTCGTACATTGATATGTAATGAAACACGCGCCGAACTGTGTAATAATACGACACCCGACAAAGATGATATTCTTTAATCATCGGCGCCAATGAGTGAGTCACGTATTTGAAAAATAAACGTAACAAATTGAAATTGGACACTTTCGAAATAATAAAAAACATACATATTAATTTAATTAAATATTTTTTTTATCACTTCAACCAAATTTTCTCTTTCTTTTCTCACTCCAACAAAATTATTTTTTAAAACTTTCAGTGTTAAGATACTCCTTTCAACATTCAACATTCTGAAAGATTTTTGAAGGTACAAAACCAAATCACATTAAAAATTGGTAACGTTTTCTGCGCTACTCTTATGAGACCACTACGAAAAGAGTTTGTTTAGTCACAAATATTTTTTTAGCTACACGGTGTATACCCCACATAACAGAGCACACAAAATTTCTAGGTACCCCTAGAAATTTTGTGTGCTCTGTTCCGCTTCCGCCTAATTCTGGAAGCATTGTGTTGAATTTGAATGGCGAAATAAACCGCCGGGTTTTGATTTTCAACTAAATTTTTTCACTTAAGTATAAAATATTTCATTTTGTCGAATGAAAATCGAACCCACACAATAACGCACGCTTGTACCCCTACACCAAGACTGACATCACAAATAATTAAGTAAAACATATAAAATTATAATAGTTTTTCCAGTTATTTACGGGGGTTAGGTAACAAGAACAGAACGGCAGACGGAAATCGAGGGCCCGCGCCCGCCCACGTGCGACAAGAAAAGCATAAGACCGTGTGCAACAACGGTTCTAGAATGTGTTAATGGAATGCGCGAATGCGATGTACACACTGTTAGCTCAATCGATGTCGCGTTATGAGTCGTAGGTTCGAATTTTACATGCAAATATAGCAAATATAGCTCGTCGTGGCGCACATGCACAAGCACAAGGGTGTTTGTAGACCATGGGTTCGATCCCCACTCGAGGAAGTGAAATATTTATCTACGTTTATATTTCCATTTCTTCGCTTTGGTATCGACGCGAAGCACGGCGTTTAGTTCTGCTACTCAACGCGCCTCCAAAAATTCGGCAGAATCTGTCATGACATAAAGATCGACGGTCCCTATGTGGGTAAATGAAATATTGCAAGTATCTTTTATTGCTGTTTTGAACTACTAACAAGTGTAGCTTTCGATTATGTACACGTTTTACACGCTTAAATAACAAAATTTTGGAAATAAAAAAAAAATACATAATTAAATCTACATTTTTTTATAAGTTTAAAGATAGCGATAAAAACATTTGTGATTTTTCCACTTCCGATCCTTTACTTAGGGACCATCATATGTTTTAGTTTTGGAGTCGATTACCAATTACTTATTGGGAATAATCGACTCGACGATAACCATCATCGTAGACAAACCCAATGCCATCGCCGAACGACAAATCACACGAACAAACAGCATTAAGCCCGCTAATAAAGAAATCAAGAAGATTAGCATAAAATTAAAACCGTATAAACTTCGCGTGGCGCAGCTGTTGCAACATACATACGCATGTTTAATAGTTATTTTTGTTAAAGATTTAGCAAATGTAATTACAATTAAAAGATGAACATTCTAAGAAAATGTTTATTTTAATATAAATAATATCGTAAATTAAATAGATAAAGATAAATAATTGAACCATCGTGGCTCGACCCTAAGCGTCTGTGTAAATGTGAAACATGTGTCCTCGCGGCGTTAAGTTCCGCAAGATGGAGTAATATTGAACGATGTACAGATAGGTTTAATACGAATCATAAAAATATAATCAGCGCTGACGTAAATGTAAGCGTTGCAAAAATGTTCTATAATCCTACAGTACGTGGGTAGTTCTGTATTTAGAACAACTATTAACCTGACATGCTTATGAATGAAATATTCATTTTTTTTCTTTACACGTTATCTCACTAGAGAGCGGAGAAGACAGAGAATATAATGTTAAAAATTTTTTACTCATTTAGCATTACATTTAGGAAAACAATGAATATTTTTATTTGTTTAATATAAATATATTTTCGAATATATTTTCGAATATAAAGGACGGTTTCCAAGAGATGCAGGTTCAAATCCCGCTATTTTCAAAGGGTCAATAGGTTTTCTAAAAATTGTTTTTTTTTTCAAAGTAAGGAATAACACTTTAAAACTGTTAAATATTTTTACTTTATTAATGAGTATGAGTTTGAAACCACTGCATGGCTTGTGGCCACGCCACGCGCGCCACGACTGCCGTCATTGCAAATATTTTTCAATAAAGCTGTGGCGTGGTGATGAATGATCTAGCATATGACTGTCGTTACGTTTGATTGAAATCTATTAACACGTGAGAAAATATGTCATCACACCACGAAGACGTGAATCAGATGTGGTTCATGCATATAGAATTTTAAAAAATATTAAATTACATATATTATGTTGATTTGCTAAAATATATGTTTTCAATATACAAAGACTTGTCTAAATAGAAATATTATAAATAGAATAATAACCTACTTTTCTCAGCTTTATCCCGTATAACCCTTGTAGCCAAAGAGATTTTTTTCCTCTGTGAGAGTCTTTTTCCTAATAAAAAAATTAAAAAACCTTTACACGAACGAAATATCAGTTCGAAGCTAAAAAACTTTCCCCACCTCTCAGTTAATATCCTTGGATACCATACCCATGCATTGGTACATTAGCGTATCTACAGATATTTTCTGGGGAAGGAGCTTTAACAGATGATATGCTCGTGCAAATGTTTTTTTTTTATTTCTGGGATGGGCACAGGTTTTCCAACTGGGATGCGTAAGAGTCGAACGCGTAACCACCTGGTTTATAGCTAAGCTTTCAGCACGATCAGCCACGGTCTACAAATTGCGCTTGATGGTTTGTTCCACACAACTCCTAATATTATGAATATCAAAGAAGTGATAATTACACACATCCCAAGAAACATATTTTTCTTGAAAATAATCTAACTAATGAATACATGCCATTTTAAAATTCAATTTGAATATTTAAGCGACCTACAAAAAAGAAAGTTCCAAGATATCGAATGAAGTAAATATAGTGGTTCAAAAAAAATGTTAAAAGTATTTTTTTCCGTACGATATATGGTACATACATAATTACATTAACATAAAAAATTATGGCAGTGTCTTAATTGTTGTACTAATTCGCGTACACTTATAGTCTACCTATATAATATATGTATATAAAACTCTAACAGCAAAATTTGCATGTCAGTCTGTCCGTCACGCACACAATTTATAGTTGGTTATACTTATCCAATCTCGCCTACAATATTCTAATCTTCCATAGCGCAAAGTGACATTGAAACAATTTAAATAACATCAATCTACTGAACTCGTTTTAGTATGTGATCTCATATATTTTTTACGTTCATCTATATTCTATCCTCATACGCATAGGAAGGAAGACTGGATTCCATATGCGTAGAAGAACTGGAGTTCCTTGCCTATTCCAGAATAGTCTGATACCTACCCCAAAATCTTTACTAGCAAAAAATGCTGAAAATTAAAACAATCTTTTACATAAAAGATTGGTTCAATATAAAGTCAAGAATAATTGGCAATTTCTCTGCTATATGGTTATTAAACCGCCGTGATCAGATCAGTATACACCGCTAAACGCCGCGTTTAGAGTGGCGAAACTCAACGCCGCACTTGGACATGTAAAATTGAAGTATATGTATAAATAGAAGTAGAATTTAAAAAATCGCTCTAAAATTATATGTACTTATAAATATTTAGTCAGTGTTCGAGTTGATTTACTTTTATATCTATCATAAAAAAACGTACAATAAATATAATCTGTGAACCACTCATATACAAGTGATACCCGCTACCAAATTACGCAAAAGCATGTATTATGATTTTTATCATAATTTTATGTATGTAATAAGTATCTTATTGTAATAATCAGACATTAACATTAGATATAAATGTTTGACTAATTGTACAATGGATATGAACCCTTAACCGAGTTATAGAAACCTTTAGGCTTCTCAGGACGATACACAAACTAAAATGTAATTTATAGAATATGAAAATATTCATAGGTTCCGCAGTAGGAAGCTAGTAGGAAGAACTTAGTGTCAAAACACTCCGATTTGACTCCGAGTGACGGAACTCAATGCCGCTTTCTCTTTTATCAAAAAAATAATAATAATACATTTCCCCAAGTAGGAAATAAATCCAAAATCATGCCTCATAAATCCATTTTATTTACACAACGATTTAAATCACTTTCATACTAAATCTCTCGATATCAACAAGTAAGTACCTACATTACTTAAATCACGTAAACAGTTCAATCACGCGAGTGCAAAACAATCACATACTATTATGACACATTGTTAGGAATCCACAGAAAAAGTCGGTAGGCAAGACTTCCCAGAACATTTGTACTTCCCATCATCACCTACCTCCCATTGTTGTTAACCCATTGTGCCATATCTGTTGCACAATGTACCACTGATAAATGGTGATATTGATGGAAAAAAGAGGACAGGGCACTATATTCTTTATGGTTTCAAAATAAGGATCATTTTTGTGTGTTTTGGGTTTTTGTTTTATGTAATTGGGGCGACTGTATACATTGTTCGATGATAATAATGCATTTTTGGTGCTTCCTGCGAGATAAGCGTGTATATATGTGTGAAATAGAAAAAAAATATGTTGACTTCTCTATAATTGACAATGACAGGATATGTGGTTTCATTAAATTGTAGATACTTTCATAGCAATGTTGAGGAAGGATCAATAATTATTTTTTATAGTATACATGGTTTTCACTACAAATTCACTTCACTTCAAATTCATTATTTTATTCAAATTCATCTATATTACAAATTTAATATTTGAAATTAAAATATTTACTATCATATTAATAATTTCAATTTATTTTAAAGTATATTATTCTAAAATTATTTTGCTAATGAATTAAACTAATGTATTTAGCAGGTTTATAATCTAAGCGAATTATATGTGCTTTCTAGTCAATATGACTGATATATCTAATAAATTATAAATTTAGACACTATTAAAATACATACTCATACAATACATAACAAATAATTAAACACTAGACATTTAAATAATTTTAAAGTAAACAACACCATGTATGCTTCTAAGGAAAGAGGATTATCTAATATTCTATTTATTTACAATACTATTAATAACTTGGACTTGGCCCTACTTGTGTACACTCGGTAATAAATAATTATTATATGGCTATTTGGATTTATGAATATGAGGTAAAATAAATATGTGCAGTTTTATGTCTATACAGTTAACTTTTGTATTCAGTCACAAAGTTTATTACAAGCCAGGGTTAACCATCAATTTATAGTCAGATCTTATCTGATTTCACCACAAAAATGTTCACTAAAAGTTAAAACAGTTGTAAAAACACTTTAAGAGTTACATTTTTATTCTAAAACTACTAATATAACTTTAGGATAATAAGCTCCTGTAAGATTTTTTTAAAATATTACAAATAAAGTAAATATAGAGAAATCAATGGTACTAGAGTTTTATCAAAAAATGATACAATATATAAGATAAGATAAGAGAGTGTATCTTAAATATTTGTATATAAATGACCAAAAATTCCATTTCAAATTACTCATGCAGAGCAATTATTTATTTTTATCAGTTATGCTTTGTATATGTATAAACTACACTATAAGAATTTCAATTGTCCCTCCATATAAACAGACACGCCAAAAGAGATGGTTTACAGGTTTTGTCTCTTATGCTCTTAAAAAAATTAGATAAAATTGTAAGCAAAATGAATGGACAGGGAACTAGCGATTTATCGTGACTATTAAATATCCACAAACCTAAAAAACTAATGAAATTAAATGTATTTACTGAATAAAATTTTGATTTTCTCCATTTTTACACATTTTAAATGAAACTCTTTCTACAGATTAATTATACACCTAAAAACAGTAACATACATTTTTAGAAACTACATTTTTATATACTAAAATATGCATAATTAATCCAATTAAATAATTTCAAATAGTATTAAATGTTTACTTTTAAAAATTTCAAATTTGTCAAATTAGCATAGTAAATATATGTTAATTAACAAGCTTTGCTGATGACTTATTTGCACCTGTCCCCATACATTAATCATTGTAAAGTTGGTGTCGAAGTCAGACAAGATTTATATGCATGAGAGATGTGTGAATAGATATAATTATTTTGTACTGAGAATTATTATTAACAATATATTGAACGAAATAGTTTTGTGTATTAATTTATATTTCTAATAGGTGAAATGTTTAAATGCCTAGGACTTAAAAAGTCAGTTTATAGAAAAATTTACTGAAAGTATAATACAGTTCTAATAATAGATGAGAACTTCTTTTTATTTGTCATAATTACTTTGACTTTTAATTTAAATAATTTGATAATTCATAACAATATTATTTTGAAGTACAAATAAATTAAAATAAAAATGAATTTCCAATGATATGTCTTCTTAAACTTGAAGTAACCAGTTTTAAAATTCCATATAATGGCTGTTTTAGTAATCTTTTTAAATTGACATACTACTTGAAAAACTGGATTTAAGCAATGAGTTGTATAAGGAAGGCTCACCTTGTTATGAGGTAGTACTATGAAAGCGCCTCCACCTGCCGACTCGACGATTATGGCCAAAAACTTAGGGTTCACTGCACAAAACGTAGAGTCCCACGAACTCTTCGATACTCTGATGTTATCATAACACTGTTCTCTTTTCAGGGCTTGCCCGTAAACGTGGCGGAATTTAGAACTACGAACCACTCTAAACGACATCTGTAAACGAAGACACGCGCATTTATAAACAATACAACACACACTGGATTTAATACCAATAATTTCACTTAAAACATAACCTATACGCCAATACTTGTCTGACCTATATTGACATTAGCTATAACAAATAATAAATTTAAACTCACGTTTAAATATAAGAAGAAATTATAATATTTACACTAAATATATCAATGAAATCATTTGAATATCACACAGAGATTTATAGAAATTAAAAATTGAGAGCTGCTAAGGTTCGAAGGGAGGACGGTTGGGAAAACGAGCGAACTCCATATTTGGTAATGCCTACAGCGACTGCATTTACTGATTATAAATTACTGGTGATAAGAAAAATTGGCCACTGCGAGCGTAACAAATATTTTAACTTATTATTATATATTTACTGTTATGTTTTAATGAAGAATGTTAATAATAATATAATTAAAATATAAATACAACAAGAAAATCGTTTTCAAATATTTCTAAACGCAGTATTAAATTGTCAATAGGTAACTACGAATGCGTTCACGTTAAGAATGTAATATAGGAAGTAATATGTTTAAGGACAGGAGGAGTAATACTTTATAGATAAATACTTTAAACATACTTTTGGTGCCAGTCGAGTTTCACTTGTTTTATCTGAATCCTGAGCATGATAGCTATGACATCTTTCCCTTCCTACCTTCTTAGCACGTGGTGCCCGATTTATCTTAGGGCTTGTTAAACTATTATGCCTTTTAATTCCCTGTAAATATTGCGTAAAATATTAACACAAACGCACTAGATATAAATATAGTGATGAATTATGAAAATACTGTAGATTTATACGTAAAGCATCTCATAAAATAAATTTCCTTACCGCAACGTCGACATCCATTTTAATGATATTTGGCTCACAATTATTATCTATTAAGTCCATGGTAAATGATAAAATAACGTATTTATATAGTTTAAATATTAGAATGATCTTTTAAATTCGTTAACTTTGTACAGAACAATTTGATAATTAATTATAAAATTTCAAATTACCGACATTTTAAATAATCATAATTGACATTGCACAGCATAAAAATAATATACAGAGTGGAAGTGTGAGCGATACTTTAAATGAAACCACAGTGTTAACTACTCTATAAAAGCCTAATAATCGATTTAAAAAACAAAATCTCCTAAAAATTTAAAAGTTTTTGTTCAAACAAAATATATAATAAGATAATTGTTGTAAAATAAAACGCCATTAGTAAGGACGACGCACGCACACATAAATCTATCAAAGGGTCACCGCCGCATACGCCTCACTCCGAAATAAGGTCGTAGATATTGGTGATAAAGTTCAAAGTTGTTTAAACTTTTGCGTAATTGCCTCACATGAAATACAGGTATGGATAAAAATCCTACGTACAAATTCATGAGGCATCTTGATTAATTTCTTTAGGTATGGATTTGAAATATTTTACCCTATATGTTGTTTCCGTAAATAGTTCGCTGACACTTCCAAACTTGTATATTTTTACCCGACTTCTGTAAGAATAGCAGGTTATCAATTCGACTGTATTTTTTTAAAATTTTCTATACACTGTAATGAAATAGCACACCGTAAATAATAAATACGACATATTTAAACCTTGTATTACGTTCATATTTTAATTTATGAACTATTAAGATTTTCTTATGTTTAATACACACATCAAACTATATTATTAAAAATATTAATATTTATGATACTTTAACATGAATACAACTTATCTATTATCTGAACTGCGACAATTGCAGTGAATCTTAAAATGTTGACATTAACATCTGTCAACTTGTCACTTTTTCTCTGCAGTTTGCGTGATATTCGCTCTTGAAACGATTTCCGGCAATAATATTTATTTGTTACTATTTTTTCATATCTAACTGCTTTACCTAATTTTTTGTGATGTTCTAAAACATTCCATTCAAGTAAATATTTTATTGACAATGGAGCTTACATTTTCAAAGGTAATTTGATATGATATTTGAAATACTATTTTAATTCTAAAGTCATGAAAATTCATAATATTTATTCATGTAATCTGTGCTTTATATGTTAATATTAATAAATAGCATTAGATAAATGCATTTAAAATATATCAAAGTGTATTTTTTATATTTACACAATATTATTTGAAACCATTTGATGATATCATTTTAAATGTTTTAGTTTTAAATTTAAATTAAGTTTAGAGTATTAACTTTCTAAGCATAACTGGGTGTGACAAGTGGGCGAAATATATGACATATTTTGCCCACTTGTCTTAAATATTAATATTTTTTTTCATCATATGTTTGCTAAATTGTCCTAATAAAATCATTGCATTTCTTAATCCTGAAGTCTCTTGCACTTTTAAAAATATTGTATATATTTAAATATGCTTCTAATAACAAAAATTTTTTTAGTTGCAGCACCACCGTAAAATACTATGTCTTCTTGCGGCATGCAATGCAGGGGCTCTTGCTGTAGCTGTGAATTTAGTTATAGGCCTCAATCCAGAAGACAAGTAAGTGAAGTTGTGTTTGTTTCTGAATATGCCATTTTATTTAGTGCTGACAGCATTTATTTTATAAAATAAATTTATTTCTCAAAATAAGCTGTATGCCACAAAAATGCAGTACAATCAGTAGTACATTTTAGATATATAATAATGTATAAAGATATTATTAAGGAGTTACTACTCCTGATATGCTCAAATTAGTAGTTTTATTGAGCACAAGGCCACAATTGTTCTCTGTATCAAAGTTATCACTTACTGACATATTAAAGTTTTTTATTATAGCCCTCTTATTATAGTCAACCCTTTTTTTTCTTTCTGCCCAAATTCAATATTGCATGCTAAGTGGCATCTAACTTGCAAATTAAATTATTCTCCCTAATAGAAATCAAACCCGTAACCATCATATTTATTATTTACGGTCAACAGACATAACTTTAAAAAATTATGATACAGAAACAATATTTTTTTATCCACTCTTAAAACATTTTTACATATATTTACCTTAACCAATGTCAGTTACTTGGATAGGTATGTACATGTATCATCACCATGATATGCAATAACATAAGACTGGCATTAAGTTCCAATGATATTTTTACCTTATATTTAATGACTAATTGAGGCCTATTGTGACACAGGCATCAGGTTGTAGGTTCAAAAATATAAAAAGCAGTAAAAAAATATCTAATAAGAAAGCATTTCTAAATATTTTAATATATTTAAAAATTTATCATTTATTATAGTTTACACAACCAGTCAATTGCATCTTTGCAAAGTGTTTGTCTGTGTATCCTACACAGACAAACACTTTTTTTTTATAGAAATAAATTTGGATAAATATTACCCATATTTCTTTTTTTCTTATAATATTTTTTGCAAGTATATTTATTATATTATATTGTGGCCTTAGTGTCTGGCGTTAATCGTCTTAGCTGTTTGTACAGGTTTATGGGACGAGATAAACACTTTGATAAATTCATTGTTTGCATTAAAGACAGTATTTTCTGTGAAATTTTTAATATTCTATATAGAAATTGAATGTATTCTCATTTTTTGGACTTTGTGTGTGGAATACAGCAGGAAGCTGTTTTTTTTATTTTGACATAAAATACCAAACAGATTCAACTATATACAAATACTGGATATAATAATACATATTAACCGACTGGTGGTATAAATAGACACCGTCGGCTACACTGTCGTAATTTATTGCTATTATCAGTAATAATATTTTTATTATTTGATCGTCGTGGACTTTTATTGTATAATAGACTTACATACGTCGATATCGTTCTGACGTGAAGGGTCGGTTCATATTGCGAGTGGCAGACTACATGATAGGTCTCGAATTTAGGAGGAGGCATTGCGTGTTGAGTGGCGAAACTCGAGGATATAACCCTGAGTGGGAATCGAATCCACAACCTGTCTGTTAGCCACCTCCCTCGTGCTCCCTGCACTATCGCCTATATATATTAAACTTTTTTTTTACCGAATTTGAACTTGCAACCATTGATCATGTTTCAACTGCACCACGATAACGTCTATTTGCAAAGCATGTAATATAATAACAACTGCGAATTCGTTCGACCTTGTGCAGATAACTGATATTTTTATATTTCAAGTATACCTATTATAATGTTTATCTATTAATGTATTCATTTTCGAAAAATTTTTTTCTTTTTTCTTGTTTTTTTTTT
>JAKRZM010000828.1:84265-139190 GCA_036379175.1 Heliconius cydno galanthus
GGGGTTGAAAGTTTGTATGGAAAAATCTTTAAATCGCCACCGATTTTTATAAAATTTGAAATTTAGATTCTTAAAAATATTTCATTGAATACATGTTTCATGGGTTATTAGAATTCACCCTTAAATACGCAAGCGAAGCTGCGCGCGTCCGCTAGTTGGTTATATAAAAGAGGTTACTAACAGATTCCAGTTCCTTTCAAAATAGATACATATTTGTTTAAAAAAGACTGAAACATTGTGACTTCAAGGTGTTATTGCTGAATGATGAGTTTATTATATTATTATTTATTATACTTATCGCGGTCATTTTTGAAAGGTCAGAACTTTGTTATGAATGGAGTAGATAGCTTTGCTATTCTTATATTGCTTGTTTTTTCTTCTACTGTCAATATTGTTGATTAAATAATCTGTACTCATGGCACTGATGACAAAGCTGAGAAAGGGATGGAGTGGTTGTGAATTCAAAATCAAAAACGGCAGTGTATGATGAATCACATTACGATGAAAACCTTTGGATTCTGCCAACTAGGACGCCATCGTCCTTAAATCATAAAATATGTGAATAAAAATTTGCGAAAAAATATAATTACAACTAGTTTTAATTAATACTTCTTTAAAAATACCAGTGTTTATATATGACCTCGTTTCTTAATGCAGTTTTAACTGTTTATACGATTTCTAGTTGCTTATCTGTAATGACTTTATGTTATTTTAGATAAGTGAAAAAATATATTATATTTTTTTTATTATATGACCGCATAATACAAGGTGATCAGAGAGATATCATCTCATTCTCTCCTTCTTTACTTTCTGCTGTATTGTAGAGCTCAAGACGTATTCAATTGTACTCTTACGTTTTTTTTTTGCTTATTATTATTGTATAAATATACCTATAAAAAGAGAAATTCTGTCCGTGATTTCGTATGCTAATGGACCTTACATTTGGGATTTTTTTTATAGCGTCACGTTGTATCCAGCAGGGAAGGCAGAGGGAACCTAGTTCTAAGTGTTGTTAACTCTGTTCCCCATATTCCGCCGATTTCCGAAGGCATCGCGTGTTGAGTATCGGAACTCAACGCCACGCTAGGGCAGAAGAAATGAAAATATAAATTTAAATAAATATTTCATATTTTCGAATGAGGATCGAACCTTCAAGTCAAAATTGCACATTTTTTTTGGTTATTTTGTTTTTAATATTTTTCTACTTTTATGAGATGTCCGAGTAAATGTTAAACATTTTTAGGGAATAAAGATATTTTGACTTTGACTTTGACTTTGAACCCACAATATAAGTATTATACAAAAATGTGTATTTCATTTATTGTATAGTAGAGGTGATATCATTTAAGTTTATTACAAAGGTAAAGTATATGGTAGTAGGTACGCTCTAATTGCATGCTGTAATCTGCAATTTGTATGGAAAATATATTTTTCTTTATGTTTCTTATGGTATGTAATTATAAAAATAAACGATATCCTCGAGTCGCAGTTAAGGAATTCACTGTCTGACTATACACGCAACGGTTACGGATTTTATCAACATTTCAGTGGGATGTTTATTTTTATCAATATTTCTTTTTTTAATTTCACGCTACATCCCTAAGCTGTCTAGGCAGGTTCCCATTAAGATACTTCCTTTTGCCACTTTCCGCCTCCGAATTCTGGGTGCATTACGTGTTGTATGACTAACCTCTGATACAGGTGAAGTTAAAAAATAAATTAAGTAAACCCTCTGACCTATATATAATTCCAAGTATAATTATTTAATTTATATGCACATACATAATTACATATATGGTTAAGTATAAGTATATATATTTAATTGTATCTACAACACTACGCAATGCTATAGTGCCCTTATTACACGTCACTCGGGTGATATTATTGTTAAATACTTTCCATATTCATATGAGGTCAGTCATGGCGCAGGTGCACAAGCGTGTGACTGTAGACGCGACAGGTTGTGGGTTCATTTCCGATTCGAGGAAATGAAATATTCTCTTTGTCCGACAAAATATACAAAATATACATTGTCATAGTAAACATAGTGACAGTCATACGATAGGAACGAGAAATAGAGATAAGATTGTTACTCCAAGTTTTCGCCTCCAAAAAGTTAATAAATCTTTTGTGGGTATACGTGTATATAATAAAATACCGCAGTGTATTCTAGGTTTGCCACTTCCAAAATTTAAAATATCTGTAAAAAAATTCTAACAAATTAAGCTTATTACCCTGTTCAAGCATATTTAGAGGATAAACATGTATGGAATTAATGTCTATCGAATGTAATGCAGGATAGCTGCCAGCAAATGTAATAGATTGTACCATTGATTTTGAAAAGAGCAACTGTTGATTTTCTTGCCGGCTCTTCTCAGCAGAACTGGCTTCCGAATCGGTGGTAGCTTTTTGTTCATATGTTCATTCGACGATTCAAAAGTGCTTATAATTGCCTATTTGAATAAAGAATAATTTGAATTTGAATTTAATATTTTCATTTCTACGCTCTGGTGTTACCACCGTCTAGTCAGACGCTGTTCCAATGTGCGACGACGGTAACTAATTAGACTAAAAATAATTAATCAATTAATTTAAGTTTCTTAAATTCCAGAATATCAATAAAACGTGGATCAATGCTGACCGCTCTCGGGCTGGTCTACTTCGTGACGCTGTTCGAGCTGTTCAACGTGGCCGCCCTGTTCACCGGCGCCGGCGCCAGGCTCAGGCACAAGTATAGGCTGAGCTGTGGTGAAGTATTGGATATATCTAATAAGTGAGTGTCATTTTGGTAGTAGAGTTTGAATTTTTTATGATTATAAAATAATACAAACATCTTCACGCTGTATCTCGCACACAGCAGGGTAGGCAGAAGCAACGTAACTTAACATTACGTTCCTCATATAAATGAGAATGACCGCGAATGGCCCCAATGATAACATTGGGGCCATTCGCGGTGTAGGGGCACAAGTGTATGACTATAAATGTGACTGGTTGTGGGTTAATGAAATATTTATTTCAATATTTTAATTTCTTCACTCTGGTGTCGAGCCAAGCGCGGCGTTGAGTTCCGTCACTCAACACTCAATGTCTCCAGAATTCAGCGGAAAATGAGAAACAGATAAAAAAAGTAACATGATATTACTATGAAAATATTTTGAAACCTTTGATTGGTTACTAAAGTCTGAAACATTATTCCTGTACAATATACATGAATGTATCTATTAATTTCATTTTAGAGACTTACTCTCTACTTACTTTATAGAGAGATTCAGATGGTGAGATCGAGAGAGATTTTAGATGAAATTTAACCTCAACTTCCATCAGAAAGTTGTATTATTAAATGTCAAAAACCCTATAATTATAACTATTAACCACGTCCTCGTTATGTATCAAACGACAAGAATGTAACGCAACTGAATATTTAAATTGCTGGCTAAAAGCTACAAAAATGGGAATGTGTGAAACGGAGTGTTTTAATTCTAGTTTTTCTGTGTCTACCGGTCTTAATCTTACAGATATTCAACACAAAAAAAATGCTTAAATATTATTCTATTATATTTCCAGGCTGGTATCAGCGATCCAAGCTGGATTTTCATGTGCCACAGGTGCCATAGTCTGTGCGTGGTCGTGCACGAGAGATCTCATGAAGTCATCCCATTTCATGTCCGAGGCGTACGCGTGGTTCGGCGCCGCTTACTTCTTTTATGATATTTGGTCTATGTATATGGTTAGTGTTAAATTGTATTTTTTTTATTTCTCTTCAGCTTCACGCTGTATCCCGTTTATAGTAGGTTAACAAGGTTACAAAATAATTTTTGATTTTTAATTTTTATATTATTTAATCCTTTTTTTACATTATTTTATGGTACTTTAACTTAAATATTAACATCCCAGGTATACGTACACATGACGACAAACGTAGACTACTTCAAATCGAGGTTCCGACGAACCAAAACCGAAACTCTTTCGTCGGGAGACTCCACGACGAACAAACGACCTTCCTTCTTCACGTACTGTCGCCACGAGCCGGTCATACTGATGCATCATATATTCATTGGTGGTTTTGGGTTTTTGGTTATTGTGGTATGTATGAGCTTTAGATATATTTTTATGGTTTTACTATTGACTTTATTCAAGTGTAAACTAAATATTTTCATTAAAATTTATTTTTTAAATAATAATAATATTTTTTTGTGATTAAAATTGCTGGGGTGTGCACCAGACTATTCTAGGGTGGGCACGGATCAACAATTATGTTAAAATAATTTGAAAGTGAAAAAAGTAAACCTAGCGAGATTTGAACCCTAGCTTCTTTGAAACCATAGTATTTCCCTTTCCTAAATGTGGAATAACACTTTAAAAATGTTAAACATTATTGTTACAGTACTTACGCGGCGGCCTCGGCGACTGTGTATTCAGTTTCATTTACCTTATGGAAGCTTCCACGCCTTGTGTTTCCCTTCGAGGAGTGCTCGCTCGACTTCGATTAAAACAATCTAAGGCTTATAAAATTAATGGCCTCCTAATGTTGATATCTTTCGCCTTTTGTCGGGTTTTGAGTTTGCCGTACGTCTGTTTGATGTATGCGCGTGCGCAGAGTATGGATTATTGGCAGGTTAGTGTGACGTCATATATTATATTTATTAAAATGCACTTAGAACTGGGAACGAAGAGCCTACCCTGCTGTGTGCGGGATATTAAGCTTATTTTTTTATTTAATTTTTAGAAAATGAATATATACAATACATACACGTACTGTATGTAGTACGGTTTTTTATTATTTAATTTTTTTACATATAAACTCACACACTGATATGCTTATATACGTGTATAATTACCTCCTTGCAAGGTGCACAACATCTCTACATCTGCAACATGCACACACGTATTTTTCGTTCCTTTATATTTATATGTATGTCTTTATTTATATGTATACATTTTTTTCAGTGCAACTTAATGCCACGCTTTGCCTTTGCCTCGTTACGAAAGCGAGGCAGAGAAATTATTAAATATTTCATTTTCTCCAGTAGGAATCGACCCAACAAACTGTTGCATTTACAGCCTTAAGTGCACAATCGTGCGCCACAACTGGCCTTAACTTTGTACTTGTTATTTAACATTTTATTATATCTATATTTATTATTTATCTGGATCACCATAGATCTAGGCTGTACTTAGCATTAATTAAGCTTGACAACCAAAACCTAAAGCAACTTTAAACTGTTTTTAATTATCAATTTATAATTTCCAGGCAATAAAGTCACTTCCAACGGGCTGTAAAATATCAATCTGCATCCTCCTACTGCCACAATTCTATTGGTTCTACCTAATGTCGGTGGGCGCAGTCAAAGTCTTCATGGGGAAGACTTCCGAGGGCAAAAAGAAGTTGGAAGATAAGAAGAACATCACTAAAACAGAGAAGAATCACCAAAACGATCTCATCACTGAATTCTCCGCCGGCGATATGGAGAAACGCAGTTGATGCAAGCGAAGAAAGTATAAAAGACGGTATTAGTCATTTTCTTTTTCGTATAAGATCGATAAGTTCCTATTAACTTGATAAACTATTATATTGCTCTTTCTTTTTCTATGACAAGAAAGAGATGGCAATATTTTTGATAAATACTTAAGTTGCTATCTCTTTCTTTATATATAAAAGGGCAATGTTTAACGGCTACTTATATTGTCATGTCTCTCCGTTTATATAGGAAAGAAAGAGATGGCAACATTTGACAGATACTTTTGCTCCTATCCTTTTCTGGCTATACGGAAAAGATTAGATTGATACTTTTGTTGCTATTTCTCTCTGGTTATAATGGCAAGAAAGAGATGGCAATATATGTATGTATATGTGTGTGTTACTAGAGACTTATCAGATAGTATTGGGTTTGGGTTTGGTACTAAATGTTATTTTGGGACGAAATTGTATTTAAAATTATTTCTCAATTATCTCCAATTTTCTATTTTTTTAATTTTTTTAACTTATCAGTAATTTACTTAGAAACGAAAGTGTATGTAAAAACTATGATAGTATGTATACTATTATAATTCCTCTTTTTTATTTTTGGAAAATATCAAAGAAGTGTTAATTGTTTTCTTTATTTCATGTATTTTGATATTTTTCGTAATTTAAAACGTTTAGTACAATTTCGTCCTAAAATATGATTTTGCTAGTTCATGAAACGGCTGTTTTAAATGTTATATTATTTGTTATTTTCTATAACGCGAAGAAATTAATTTATTCAAGCCTTCCATTTAACATACTAAATGACATGTCAAGGGCAGTTGACAGGTGACATATGGTAGGTGACAGGTGACAGTTAACATTTAAATATTTCCTTGACATGGTGAGACTAATAAATGCCAAAGACTTGATTCTTCTAAAATTACCGCACAATTTTGATGGTAGATAAACAATTGAATTTTTCGTATTTACGCACAAATATAAACAATATGATATTTTATATATGTATCTATGTATTTACCAATATGGTATAAATGCTGCATTTTCCTTTGCATTTTCTCATTTTTATTTATAATGTTGGTGTTATTTTTATATTTTTATAAAAAAATCTCATCTTCTTAAATCTCACTACTTATTTTTTTATACTATACTTTTTTTTCTAGGTTAGTCCATTTTAATATAGAACACATCTAATATTTGTAAAATTAAGAAATATGTAATGGAGGCCTAAAAAGTTAACATTTTAAATATTTTATAGTTAAAAGAGTTGGAGAAATAGTTACCAATAAAAAATACATACAAACAGATGGTGAATCTACAAATTTCTTTATTCTATATACTTTTTTAAAGTTAGATATTTTTTATTTCATATCCAATGTCGTCACCCTTTTTAATGCTTCCCGCTTTTAAATAGAATATTTACAGAATAATATATGATAAAAAGTTTACAAATCTTATAATTTAAAAATAAATTATATATAAAATGTATGTTTATATATTTTTATTTTCACACATAATAATTCTGGCACTATAAAGTTAAAGCCTAAGAAGAAAAATTAAATTATTCATAATATAGGCCATTTTGTCTTATCAATGGTCGTGAGCTTATGAAATTTTAGTGAACTTGTTGGTGTTAGTAGTTAATTAATCGGAATTTAGAGTTACAGTGGTCTTTTATTATATTTATGAATGTTGAAATTAATTTTATGATGGTATTTCAACTATTTACTTGGAAAATAATGATACCCATAAAAAATAAATATCAAAACGAAAGAAAGTAAATGCTGTTAATTCAATCAATTAGCTCACAAATGCGTATTTATATATTAGTTACATATAATTATAAAAATCACTGTAGCTCTAATAAGTTAAATGTTTTGAATGGTGCTTTCCACAGACACTTATGAAGATAGTCGTGTAGTTAGTTTAGTCACTTTGTCATTATATCGAGTATCGACCGCGTAAAGTCGAATATTGTTAGCTTTTCTAGAAAATGGCCGTAGTCCATAGATAATTAATTAATCTTAATGAATCGTAATTAATAATCGATTAAGAAATCGATTTTTTAAATTTATAATCTTAGTGAAGTTATCGATTTAATGTAACTTGGCTGTTTGTTTTAACATATTTGTCGATTTTGAATGTAGAACATCAAAATATTGTAGTTCTTATGAAGAAATAGTTTATTATTATTTTTATAATCGTCCAGTTTTGGCCTAAATATCTATGTTTTGCTAGTTTTGAAATTAATAATTTTTATTTACATAAAATGTATATATTTGTTAAACCTAATGAATGATTTTTAACAAAAAAATTACTGATACGAGTAGTTTAAATGTAAGATGTTTTTTATTACTCTAAAACAAAAAAAAACTAAATTAATAATTATTCCTTTTTTAAACAGGTATTTATGAAAATTTTAAATCTTTTTTAATTTCTCAAAGAACTGAAATACGGTTTTCTTTTTACTCTTGTTCTATTTTTCTTCCATTTATTATCATATACATAATCAAAATATGGTTTAGATGTACATCATAATACATCTAATCCATATCTTTTATAATTATTTTTAAATGTATTATGGACTTATTTGTTTTTTAAATAACAATCTCTTAAATTCCATACGCATTTACTTCATATCCATTTAATTTAAGTCAGTATTAGATAAGGTATAGAAAATTACCAGAAAAATAGAGCCATAGACAAATTATGTACAAGTTATGTATTTATATAATATTTTGATAATCTCAATATTTCTTCCAATTTTGTTCTTCTAAGAAAGATCTTTTTTATTTGTATTTTATAAAAAAAAATATTAAAGTTATATTTAATTTGAAAATGTTTACTCTTATTTGATATTTTTTTCTCTATATTAATTGCAGACTGAATAGACCTTCAATTATCTATATATATAAAAGGACTTGTCCTCACTGACTGAGGTAAGACGCACGCACAGCCGTAATATTAAATAAAATAATTATAATATTATTAGTACCGATCGTTCAATTTTAAAGAAGTCATTTTTAATTTCGAATGTGAATATATTTCTCCACTGTATATAATTATGTAACATTATTTTATTCTATACATCTGTGCATATAAAATATTAATTTGTGATTTTTATATTTGTAATATTTTAAGTTATTACAGACTCGTTTAAAACTATTAAGACATTTATATGTAGCAGAATTTTACCTATCGTGGCGTAGTATTCTAGGATTATGGATTCGATTCCTATTCGGGGGATAGAATTGTTTTCATTTCTCCGCTTTGATAAGATAAAGAGAGATACGTTTAGAAGCTTTGCGCGGAGAACGGAGTATCTTTACAGGCCTTTGTCTGCCAATAATCGTACAGGATGATTCGTGAAGTTGCTGCCTTACTTTCAATAGCTTCATTGTTTAAAAATTCTGCTACATTGAAATTTCTATATACAATTTAAATATTATAAATATTTTTATTTATGGTACGCTATTCTTTGGTTGTTATAAGAAAGTAAATATTATAATAAAATTAATGAATGTGATAGATGTTCAACTATAAATGTATTATTTAAATAATCTAAACCGACTTTTATTGTTAAATCTTCCCCCCGTATCTTTTACGCTACTAAATTACGATGTAGATGCTTTTTTAAAATCAATAATTATATAATATTAAGTAATGAAGCCAGTCGTGCCGCAGGGGCACTAATGGTGCTGCAACATCGACCTCGACCCCTGACTGTGGGCTTGGTTCCTACTCGAGGAAAGAAAATATTTATTTAAATTTATATTTTCATTTCTTCACTTTGGTGTCAAGGCAAAGCGCGGCCTGTTTGAATAAATAAATTATTTAATTTCCTCTATCTGATAACAAGGTAAAGTGGAGTGTTGTGTTCCGCTACTCAACACGTAATGCGAGACCATACGGAATTGGGGTACGGAGCGTGTTAACAGTAGGTTCCCTCTGCCTACCCTACTTTGGCCTAGGTTGAGCAAAGCACTGCCTTAGGTTCGGACTTTTTATATGCTTATATGTTTGATACATAAAAATTTGAATATATAATTACTGGATTTTTTATACCTATCTAATAGAAAAGAAAAAAGATATATATATAAAATATCTATTTATGATATCGCATATTATTTAATCTAACACCAGTATCTTGTAGACGACCATTTAAGATATTAGGGAAATACCCATTTAAATACTTGTCATAACAAGATTTTTAATATCGATCGACTGTTATCGTATTTTTAAATGCAATAGTGCTGTTGGTTTAAATGCCTTTTCTTTTCGTATAAATAGATAGGTACGTGAAATGTTTTGCTTTATTATCAAGGTGACATTTCTTCTTGCTAAATGTTACTTATGTATCATTATTTAGGTAAGCAATTTTAGCGACTTCCTTTTTAATAGGAAACTGTTTTCTTGTATTTCTGCCAAATACAGATTCAACTTATACTTTATAGAAAAAACAATCGATTTTTAAAAAAACATCGATGTATTTATTCATATACCGATGTAACATGGACACGTTCGATGCATCATGCATTACATCGAAAAATATATCGATGCTTTTTCAATGTCATCACTATTATGGCCATATTGATATTTTAATAACAAATCCCAATCCCTACTAGTAAGTACTAAAAAAATTCCGAAACCGCCTATCAATATCAAAAACGGCTCGAAAAACTTTTATTAACAGTAATTTATAAACATTAAATTGAAGTTAATAAAAGTTGAGTTTTGCCACTCAACAGACCAGAATTCAGCAGAAAGTGGGAAACGGAGCGTATTAACACTAGTTTCCCTCAGCCTACCCTGCTGTGTGGGGAGATACAGCGTGAACTCGTGAAGCAGATTAAAATTTTTAATTTATTATCAATGGCTACTTGAATAAATAATTCGAATTACGAATTATAACATCAAATCTCAATAACTACATCATTTTGTTTAATTCTGTGTCCTTGTACCATCAAGTACAAGAACCACGTCAAAAATATTTAGGAATTTAAACCCACAACCATTTATGCGTTCAGTTAAAAATAACGGCCGATTTCAGCCTTACTTATACCTTCCGATTGAACCAAACGATAGCTTGAATTATTTCGTTGTAACCCCATCTATCGGCGGACATGTTAAACTTTACGCGTCTGTTTATATTATAACACATTGAAAGATTTAGTTTAATAAAAGTGTTTAATAGATATGTTTTATATACATTTAGCTATTTTATTTAAATAATAAATATAAAGAAATATTTTAATTTACTTCTGTTATAACTTTATTGATAGTACTTATAACTACTTTGATTCTGTAATGGCGTAAAACATGAAGCTTAACAATTTTATATTTTAAAACTCAAATTAAAATATTGGATATCTTGGATTCTTATCTTGATTAATGATATTACTTAACAGTTGTTATCAATTTGTGTAAAAACTAAAAACATTTCTAATTTTGTTTCCGGGACTATCTTGGACAGAATCAGAATAAGGCAGAGAGACTGAGAAATTACATACTTTTGCCATTTTCCGCTGTTTACAATTAATTTACGTTGTTTGTTTAGCAATTTAATATATCTAATTGATTGATTATAACTAAGAAATTTTGTTTTTTTTAAAAAAAAAAAACAATTAAATGGTAATGACCTATAAATCAGTTGATATGTGTAATTATTTTGATTTAATCCATTTCATTGTGAAAGAAAACATTTTGTGAAAAGTAGGGAGACTGTTAAAAAAATAAATAAATACATAGATTATTTGGCAAAACAATAATATAAGCTAAATTATATATTTTTAAGCTTTTCACTGTGTCCTTCAAACATGTATGTATGTAGAAATTGAAGTGTAGACAGAGGTAACCTAGAGTTCGACGCTGTTTCTTTTTCACCACTATGTCCTCAAAATTTCATTATGTCTTAAAATGTTACATTTTAAAAGAGCCAACGTAAGGTGACTCACCAGTTCTTTCCAATAGATGATGAATCGATGTGTTTTCGGTAGGTTGTGGGTTCGATTCTCACTTGAGGAAATTAAATATTTATTATTTACATTTCTTCGCACCAGTGTAAAGACATAGCGCGTCATTGAGTTCAGCCACTCGAGACAAAATGCCTTCAAATTTCGATGGAATGTGGAGAAACTCCCTCTCCCTACCCTGCTACATGCGATATACAGCGTGAAGCTGAAAATTGCTGCTGAAAATTGAATACCTAATTGAATAAAAAATATTTTGTAATAATTTTCCAAATTGCCAAAAATCAAAGATATTAGGTACAATTTATGCACTTTTGATTTTTAATTTTAGCCTAACGATAGTCAAAGTCAGTTTAATTAAAGTTTTAATAAAAGTCCAGCAAGGACACATGCTTATAGAAAATGACGAATCAAAGAATGTATCACACCCTGATCCTCGACCGTGTTAACATGCATCTAGGTATGTAGATCTTTATCATTTAACACATTTTTGTAGATCATATCTAATACTGCATTATTGTAGAATGTTTTAAATTAGCTCATATTTAGTGTTTCCAGTTGGGCAGGTTCCATTCCTCTTTCTGTAGTTGGCTGGAAGATGTGGCGGCTGACGCTGTTCTTAGGCCTGGCGGTGACCCAGGTGAGTTATAAAGTCATTATTTGTATTTTTATAAATTATATTATTTCGTTGTCACTCTTTCACGTATAAACTTTTCTATTAATCACCATGATACTTTAAAAACATATTTTTAAAGGTATAACGACATATGGACCGTTTATTTTGAGAGTGGTGTAAAAGTCCATTTTCTTTTGTTTCAAGAAAATCAAAAGTTAGTATATCGATGATTATGCAATTTCATTTACCGACCGATTTTAAGTTGTTCAAAACATGGGATTTTTTTGAGAAATCAAACACGGACTAGTTATATATAAAAAAAAAATACATTAAATTAAGCATGAATTACGTGATAGCTCATTTTTCTCAAAAATGTAAGTGGTGTAAGTCCACCACTTTCAAAATAAATGGTCCATATAGGTACATAATTTGATTTAATGCCAATTGAATATTAACCTATAAGTAAATCCTTTGATATTGATATGTCATTATATTAAGGGTTTCTTACTTTTTAAGGAAAAAAGGGACCCTTATAAGATAATTTCTTGTACGTCTGTTGTATATCTGTCAAGAGCTTTTATCTCAAAAACGCTTGGAGTTATCGAATTGATATTTAAACCCCATACGACCTCATGTAATGAATGGAACTCGACACTGCGCCTTGTAACATATTGATATACTTTTTCAGGTACTACCACAAGAACTAGATTTTGGGAATGTGGATACATCAGATATTACACGTAAAGTCTACTTTTATATTACAGTCATATTGCATATTTTATGGAACCCAACCCCGTTTGTACCAGCAGACTGGAAAAATTAAATTAAATTAAATTTAATCTTTAATCCAGTGGCGTCGTTCGAGTCTCGAACTCATACTAATACTTCTGAATACAGCAGGAAACCTATAGGGAACCTAGTGCCGATGAACTTTCTCCACTTTTTACCAAATTTTCGACTTGCATATTGAGTGGCAACTTAAACAGCGCTTTGCCTTGTTGCCAGAGCGACTTAAAGAAAAATAATTTATTCTCTCGACATAGAATCGAACCTACCACCGTCGTTTACAGTTACAGGCGGCACAATGACCTCAACAGTCAACACTCGTAGCGCATTTCACATTATACAATTAAACAGGGATTAGCTAATGACCGATTATTTATTAATATTTGTATGGGATTAGGATTAACGTTTCATATCTAATATAATGTATAACTAAATATCAAAATACAAAATATTCTTATCAATCTTTATCTATTTACGTGACGACAGACGAAAAACTGATTATTATTAATTAATTACCACGTTGTTCTTTATGTATAATTAATGTTTAGGTAAAATACATTGAAATACCTACTGTCTAATAAATTAAAATACCTAATATATTTAAAACATCATATTTTATATTTGATGTCTATTTAAAGGCATAAAATAGGATTCTCGTCACCATCTGATCATTTTGGAAACTGTGTTGAAGTTCTTAATCTATCTTCGCTAGTATTAAATATAACTGAAAAAAGTCTAAAGTCCATATTTTGTAAATTCTATATTCTCCTTCAGGAGGCGGATGGTCTCGTATAGTGTCAGGATGGGACGCGCGCCCCGGTCAGCATCCCCACCAGGCGCTCTTACGACTGATCAACTCTGACGCAGCAATTAGAAGTTGCGGCGGAACCGTCATACACAAAGAGTGGTTGTTGACCGTAGCTCATTGTCCTGCTGGGTGAGCATTGAGCATTACTGTATTATTATCATTTTTTCATTTAATAATAATTTTTGATGCCGGTCCTCGCGCAAGTGTACAAAATGTGTCTGTAAACAGCGACTGTTGTGAGTTTGATCCCCACTTGAGGAAATGAAATGGATTTTTTCATATCGCTCTGATGTCGAGGCTTGATGTGATAATATAATAATATTAATAAATAATGTTTTCTTTATTTTCAGTTTCATAACCATAGTGATAAGAGCCGGTCTAATAGATACTTCCCAGCCGGAGATGATGCTGGAGTCCACCGAGGTCTACATATATCCAACATTCAATGTGTCAAATCCTTTGAGTGCCCAAGTCAATGATATAGCCATGATAAAACTACCTACACCTTTAGAATATAGCCGTATGTTGTTATTAATACTATTTGCTTATTTAAAAATACTTTTTAGTAAACGTATATTTTCTTTAACGTAGCGGGATTTCACAACTAGTCATACAATGTAACTTATTCATGTTAACATCCTTGCAGTGACATTTTAAAAAGGTCAATCAAACAATCAATCAATCAACAACACTTTATTGCACAAAGAAAATACAATTAAATTTCTAATTTAGACAGTCTACAGTCTGCTTCCCAAATATAATTATTGAATATTTACCACTAAGCTTTGTGAAATCAATTCCTAGGGAAATGAATTATTTTAACTTCTAAGCTCTGGTAAAAAAATAAACCGCAGCTTTGAGATCTGCCGCTCAACACACAGTGTCCCGAAAAGTTGGGCAGTTCATATTTTTAATTGGGAAATGGATCATCTTATCATTCTCTGCTAACATTGCTGTGCGGGATACAGCTAGCTAAAAAAAGAAACAAATATAAATTTCTAGTATTGTAACATATTTTTGTTGGATGTTTTAGGCAATTTACGCGCCATCCGCATCAAGCCAATGTCCGAGGCATTTGTAGATTACAAGGATGTGGTGTTTTACTCGAGTGGATTTGGTCGTATTTGGACTGAAGGTACCAAACTTATTGCTATAATTTAGTGAAAATTGCATTAATTTTGTTTAGTGTGCACAAGCACCCAGACAACCAGACAAAATAATTCAAAATCATTCTTCTATTCAGGTGATAGACCAAACCACTTACAATGGGTGTACTTGAAGGGTATTTCCAACGAGGAGTGTGTGGGATACTACAACTCGCGCTCCATCTCTGAGCACAGCCTCTGCGCAATCGGGTACAACGAAACTACACAATCTGTATGCACGGTACGTAACACACCCACTTTTTTATTTTTCTTTTAGCTTCACGCACTATCCCGCATATAACATTAACAGGATAGGCAGAGGGAACCTATTGCTCAGTGTTAAGAGTTTAAGATACTCCATTCCCCATTCACATTTCAATTTTTTTTGAGACATTGCGTGTTGAAATTTGAATTGATTGAATTTGATTGAATTACGTTGCATTGTACTCACAATTTATATTAAGTATGAATTTTTTGTAACAACTTAAATACAAGAAAAAAATATTAATATTTTTTATTATCAGGGCGACAATGGGGGACCTCTAGTGCACGTGTCTGCCGACGGGGAACCCATGCTCATTGGGATTATTTCTTTTGTAGCGGACAACCAACGAGGCTGCCATTCTGGTTATCCTGGTGGTAAGCTACGTAAAAGTTACATATATATCGTAATAATCAAGTGTTAATTTGTTACTTTAGATTAGGCTCTTAGCTTAACAAAGCAATGGCAACATTGTTTTTGGCTTATATCTATATAAAACATAACTAATCCCAGCTTCAAAATTTAATTTAATAAAACAAAAAATAAAATTAAAATAGTTACAACCTTTCTTGTTGTTACAGTCTTCACGCGCACCGCACCGTTCCACCCCTGGTTTAAGGAAATAAGCGGAATAGATTTCGAGAATCTTGACGAGGAAACAGTTCCCATGAGCTCAGACGCTACCGATTCTCCGTCAGGTCTTGACACCACACCTCTTCCCAGTACCACTGGTCCTCCTTCTACTTACCTCCCTAGTACCACTGGTCCTCCTTCCACTTACCTTCCCACTACTGTATCCACTCTTTCTACAGCTACATCTATAATTTCTTCAATAAGCACTTTAGATCCTACAACTTCTAATTCACCTTCCTCTCAGCCAACCACTTCATCATCAATACAAGACGATAAAGACCATGAATCAGAAACAAACGAAGATATACAGTCAGAAATACTCAAAGAATTGGAAGTCGATGTCAAAGTTAAATACAGGTTTGGGAAAAACAAGAATATACTACTAAGAAATAGCGACAGTAATGCAGTGTAAAAATTATTATTTATTTTATTTGTGTATGAAAATATAATATTAAAATATTAAAAATATAATATTATGATGGCATTTTGTGTTTTTTATTATTTTAATGTTTACGATTTAAACACTAAACCTTTATAGAAGAAAATGTAGGTATGTCAATGCTGTGGAATAAAGTACATATACATATATGTATGTGTGTAAAATTATTAAATAAAAAGCTTATGTTTTTTTTGAAGCCGTTGTGCCCCAGCGGCACAAGGGTGTGTCTGTAACGCGACGGTTGCGAGTTCGATCTCTACTCGAGGGAATGAACCTTCGCACTGGCACTAAGGCAAAAAGCCCGGCTTTGAGTACCGCCAGACAATACGCAATTGGCAAAAAGTGGGGAACCGTGTGTTTTAACACTAGGTTCCTTTTGCCTACCATACTACGAGCGTGGTATAGCGTGAAGCTGATTTGTTTTTAAGTTTTTGAAAATTTCGACACAGGGGTGGGCACAGACCCTATTGCTACGCGCATACAAATTACTTTATTTTTTTCGAAATGACAGTAAAAGGCTTACAATCATTCATTTTTAGCAAAATGTGTAATAACAGACATGTGTTCTCTTTCATTCTACAGGTGTGACACGTAAAAAAAAAGAGAATTAAAAAATAATTTACCTTTTCCAATATCCACTATCTGTAAATGACCAGATAAGAACAAAGGTGCTTTGTACAAATAATACAGCAAGTTAAATTAATTCTTTAAAAAATGATAAAGTTAATTGATCACACCTTTATCATATTTATCGCATATATTAAAAATACAGTGATTTCTCGAGTTCGGTTTCTTTTAAGTTAAATGTTGCAGCTAAAACATTTTTACGTGGAACGATCGTAATTGAATTTAGTGTAAAGGAAGATGTTACAGCAAGTGGTTATATTGCTTTTGGCCCTGGCCGCTCATCAGGTGAGACTATGTTCTAGTTTTTCCCGCTGTATTCCAGCATCCCGCTGTATCGCGCACATAGTAGGATAGGCAAAGAAAAACTCCGTTCCCTTAAAAATATCTTCGTTCCTCACTTTCCGCTTAATTCTGGAAACTCAACGCCACGCTTTACCTTGTTACCAGAGCGAGAAAATGAAAATATAAGCTAAAAGAGGATTTCCTAAAATTCCAACTGGAATGAAAAAAACTCAGACTTAACTATACTAGTATAAGATGTATTTCGTGAACAACACAACAAAAGTACCGAAGATAAAAAAGAATTAAAATAATAATCCTTAAAAAAAGTTCTGTACCTACTTCGCTGTAAAATATTGATATAAATAATTATATTGCACCTACATCAGATACATATATATAGTTATTAAATATTATTTTCATTTTATACTCGTGGGTAACAAAGAATAAATTTAGTTATTCTTCATCATCACGTCATTGTCATTATTTCCAGGCTAGTGAACAATATTTCTGGAATATTAATTTTAAAACATTGTAATAAAATTAAACTCTTTTCAGGTGCCAGCCGAACACGTGCCTGTAACTTATGTAGAGAGTTACGACAGCACAAGTAATTTTATTATTTTTTATGTACCTACGTACGTATCCAAGGCGATATGCCTTGGAATTAATGATTTTCTAATTTAGCTTAATCAGAAGATATAGTTAAATAAAATATGATCATATACCGTTCTATAGTAAATTCAAACTAATTTGTATTTTATTTTAGTTAGGTTACTTCCATATGAGAACAGTGTCAACGCGATCAAAAGTATTCTTAATTTAATTGAAGTATTTATTAATTATTGATTATACATTTATCCGAAAGTGGGGAACGGAAAACTCTTAATAGAAATAAAGTGTCTTACAGCCTCTGCTCTAAGCTCCCTCTGGAACCTGGTAATCTAGTGTAGGTAACCAGGTTCCCTCCGCCTATAATCTATGAATATATATTAAAGTGAAAAATGTTTTATGTCTTTATATAAAATGTTAATTGCAAATTTATCTAAGCTATTCTATTCCGATAGTGATATATTAAATAATTGTTTACTTTTCATAAAATCTCTATGTATAAAATTTCAACATTCAACGGAATGTGAAAAGGAAAATAATTCTCTCGGTCCACTACTCGAAAAACTTAAAGATTTAATTTCTTCCAATGGGTGGACATGGGTTACATTTACATTCCCATGCTTGCGCCCCCGGAGGCCTACGTCACGATTGGCCTGTAGACTGTGAGAATGAGATTTTAAAATATTTAAAAGTACGTCATTCATATCTGTAGAAAAAATCAAAGCCATCATGACCGCCAAAAATAATCAATTAGGATTAAAAATATAAAATTTCTAATCTTAACAAATCACGACCAATAGGATTTGCCAAAACTAATTTGTTTTAAATGTGTTTTGTGAAACATTGATAAGATAACATTTTAGTTACGCGTGCTTTATATCGGATATCTTGATTGTTAGAGATTAGAGCTTATCATTTAATACTTTTAATATATACAAGAGCAATTGTACATTTTCAAGTGTAAATAAAAATAGAAGTACCTATATCTATATCTATGATTTATAATAAATCTGTAAAAAAATCGTTTATGTACATTGAAAATATAAAAAAAAATAGTCAGGGTGTTAAAGGATAACTAACAGAATCCATTTCCAGCATTTTTGGAATTTTTGTCTGTCAACAGATAAACAGACAGTTTATCTGTTTATGTGAACACGTATCACGTAAAAAGTACAAAAAGACGGTATAAAAACAAACATATAGTAAATGTCTTAAGAAATTTCTATCTAACATCCTAGGATCAGGATCTCGTATAGTATCAGGATGGGACGCGCAGCCAGGTCAGCATCCTCACCAGGCGCATCTCCGCATGATCAGCTTTGCCGGTGTGCTATCTAGCTGCGGAGGCAGCATCATACATAGGGAATGGGTGATTACTGCTGCACATTGTTCTGCTGCGTGAGTGTTTATTTATTTTTTTCTTTTAAATTTTAGCTTTTTTTAAGAAAATAATGAAGAATTAATGATAGATCTATTTCTTATTTCCAGGCAACGGTCCATAGTCGTACGCGCAGGAGGAGTTCTGATGGCCAGTCCTGACGTGTCAATAGATACAACGCAATATTACTTGTATCCAACTTTTAACGAGTCCACGCCGAGGGCTGTGCAGGTCAATGATGTATCTCTGTTGAAGCTGGCTCATCCCCTCGAATACAGCCGTATGTGCTTGACTCATTTTAGCTTCTCACTGTAGCCTACACACAGCAGGGTAGGCAGAGTGGAACGTAGTGTTAAGACACGCTCTATATTTTACCGCATTTTGGAGGCGTTGTGTGTTTAGTGGCGAAACTCAATGCCTTTCTTTGCCAGAAAACCTTTTTATACCAGAGCGAAGAAATGAAAGTATTAAATATAAGATATTTCATCACCTCGAGCGGAAGTCAAACCCACAACCTGTCGCCTCGACTGGTTTCATATGTAACTTATTCAAGAAAATATATTGGATATTGGATAGTTAGTTGTCTATTATTAAAATTGTCAGAAACTCTACTTCATTGTAGTCTTTACTTCTCCAAACCAAAGTCGCTTCTCTCTGATGTACCTTAAATATTTCCAACTGTGACACCGATTTTAATGCGGTTTCCACTGATTGACACAGTTTATTGGCCTCAGCCCTACGAAGCCCTGAGTGGACCATTAATTTAAAACACTGTTTTTTTTTTAAATTATCTACAATAGTGATAAAAATACTAAATTTAATTTTTTTTCACTTGTAGGTAACATACGGCCTATCCGCCTCCAACCATCATCGGACGCGTTCAGAAATTACGCAAATGAAATTGTTTACGCTAGCGGATTTGGGCGTATATGGACTGAAGGTACGCTTCAATTTACTAAAAAAAAACAAACAACAGAGGGAACCTAGAGTCAAAACACTTCGTTCTCCCTGCACCGTCCGATTTTCGAGACGTTGCATTTTTCGTGATCGAATTCAACGCAGCATTTTGACTACGAGAGCGGGATAAGAGAAAACGATTGAAAATATAATTCTATCACTCCCCAGTGAGTATCGAACCACAAACATCGCATACAGTCACTGCACCACGACGGCCACTCAATTTACTAGATGTTTTATTTTCCTTTCACTAGGGATATACTCTAATAAATCCAGCTTTTACATACTAAGATATCTTAAAAAAATATATTTTATTTTAACCAAAAAAACCTACACAATATTAATTTCAGGTGCTCAACCGTCTGTTCTACAATGGGTGTACCTGCGAGGAGTCTCCAACGTGGACTGCGCGTGGACGTACGGTACTACATTCGTAACAGACAACACTGTTTGTGCTAGATTCTTCAATGTGACGTCACAATCCATCTGCTCGGTATGTTTTATGTTTATACTTCTATATTAATATTATAAGGCGTCGTGGCGCAGGGCCACAGGTGCGTGAATGTAAACGAGCCTGGTTTTGGGTTCGATCCCCACTCGAGGAAATAAAATAGTGATTTTTATATTTTTATTTCTTCGCTCTGGTTTTGAGGCAAAGTACGACATTGAGCTGGCACGCTCCTCAACATGCCTCCAGAATTCGGCTGAAAATGGGGAACGTCTTAACATTAGGTTCCTTCTGCCCGTCTGTACCCTGTACCCTGTGTGTGAGATACAGCGTGAAGCTGATACTCCAAAACAAAAATTATTACTCGTAACGCACTGACACTTTTATTTCAATGTACCTATTTTGTTTTCTACAAAGTTTCTTTTCTGTAAAAAAATACATTAAAATTATGTGTCATTTCAAAATAAACGCTTTAAATACCTTTTTATTAGGGCGATAGCGGTGGTCCACTCGTCCACGTGTCTTCTGATGGAGTACCAATACTGATCGGCATCAGCTCTTTCGTACCTGCACCTCCTCAAGGCTGTCACTCAGGTTTCCCTGGTGGTAAGTTATTAACATACTTTACCATAAGTTTTTATTACTTAATCTATCATTTGGTTATTTCCTTTGTGAAAACAAACAATATAATTATGTACAAAAAAAAACCTTTTTTTGTCATTTATAAATAATTTGATTGATTGATTTCTCGATATATGGCGTTTCGAGCGTGCCAGTTGAGCACAATTCATTTCGCCAATGTCACGTTGTATGGAAAGTCTATAAATAATTTATAAGTATCCCAATTATACCTACACAACATAGACAATGACATATGACATATCTTGTATATTTATTGCAGCTTTCATACGCCCAGCACCTTTCCTATCTTGGTTTGAGGAGATCACTGGTATTGACTTTAACAATCTAAACGAGGATGAGGAAGTAAGGACTCTGCCACCTTCAACTCCTGCACCTACTACTTCAGAACTAACGACAGTACCAGTCCCCACACCCGAACCAGAAGAAGATGGAAGCGAAGAGAAAGACGTAGAAGAAGAAAGTAGAGAAGAGAGCGAAGAAGATGACAACAGTGAAGAAAACGACAGTAGTGAAGAAAATGACAGTAGTGAGGAAAATGACGGCAGTGAAGAAGATAATGATGATAGAGAGCTTTCAGAACTTCTTAAAAAGTTAGAAGTAAAAGTTAAAGTCAATATCAAACTTAATAAATTTGGTCAAAAAAAGATAAAAGAACAGAAAAAGATTGACATGTAATACTACATATTTATAATAATTATAGTATTTGTTAATAATTATTAAAAAAATTTTTTTTAATCCATTTGTTTTATTTACAAATTGGTACTCATATAATGTAATTTATTAGTAATTTAACTTTTTAGGGTTCCGTATTTCAAAATGAAAAATCGGAACCCTTACAGGATTACCCTGTTGTCCGTCTGTCAAGACTATTTTTATCGACATCGCGTAGAGCAGGAGGTAAAATAAACAGCACAAAAAAAATAAGTTGTTAGTGTAATGCATAATGAAATCAAAAAATATGGGGTTTGCGTTTCAGTAAAATTTCAACAATTGAAATACGTATGACTCTCTCGTTCATCAAAAATTTAACCCACATCCAGGTGACCTATTTAAATCCCATAGTCCAATACAAGCTAAAAGTACCTACAAATAACAATAAGCAATAAGTAACTTGAAAATATAATAAAATCGATATGTAAAAATTTGTAAGACGAGTATACAAATAAAACCACACACCACTCTTTTCTTCTTTCTTCACCTGAGTAAAGTGTCTAATATTTTGCACTTGTAGTGTATTTGTTTTGTATTTACGCAATAATTATCTATGAGTGCATGCGCACGCTACTTAACCGTACTAAAGGCAGGTATAATGCTCTACTACGAGTATAATATTTCATGTTGTTATTAGATAAAATCAGATTTATGAACTCTTGTTAGAACAATATTTAATAAAAATCACCAAATACAACTAATTAATTTCAACTTGAATATTAAAAAACGTCAGCGGCACAAGTATGTGACTTTAACGCGACGGTTGTGAGTTCGATCCCCACTCGAGGAAGTGAACCTCCAGAATTCGGCAGAAAGTGGGGAACGGAGTGTCTTAACACTAGGTTCCCTCTGCTTACCCTGTTCTGTGCTGGATACAGCGTGAAGCTGAAAAAAAATCTATACGTATAATACCTAAAACTGTAACCTATCAAACAGGCTAGGAGCATTTATCAATGTAATAAAACACAAAATAGTAATTTTAGAAATGTTTTTGCTTGTTTGTAATGTGGATTACATTAGTAAATAAATAATTATTATATAGTTAATAAAGTATAGAGTATCATCAAACATTGACAAAATTCTCATAATAAAGCCACGAAGGCTGAAAGAAAATGAAATTGTTCAACAGAATTTGATATTTGAGGACCTCATGCAACTAGGACAAAGAACGAATAAGCACGGGGTAGTATACGCGGAGTACCTTATCAGAAAGTTCCTTGCTACTTGTTAAGCAGAGGAAACATACAGGGATACGTCAAGACTTTAAGTAAAATTTACAGTTTTAGATAACAAAGAATAAAAACCATAAAAAACTTTAATTTAATTAGATTTAACAAATATTATTAAAAAAAAGGTGGGAAAAAGATAATAATATTGTTAATCTAAATTTTATCTTGTTTTATAATTGATTGTTTTTATTACTAGAGATGTGACAAGTTTAATTATTATTTTAATTTTAAAATTTTTTTGTTTGTTTGTTTTGACTAAAGGTAAACACAATGTTAAACTAGAAACGCTTGTATTTAAATACTTATGTGTTTAAAGAATGGAACTATTTCAAGGTCGCTTATAAGCAATCAGACTAATCCTGTGGCTCAATTGTCCTCCCAGACAGAGATATACCTTTATTTGGCGCTGCCTCTGAAAAACCCCCACTTTCAAGTTAGTGGGTATGAAGTTAAATTAAGATCGATCAAATCGGAAGAGACACTCTCAATACCTTTAATTTCTATAGTCTTATCGAAGAAATCTATACTTACAATAAAATCGTAAGAGGGTCGGTGTCTGTACCTGGAAGATATTTAAAAAAAATGTTATTGGGAATCTTTATTAACCTAATAGAACCCAAAACAATGATTTTTAAATTTTTTGTCTGTTTGTCCATTTGTCTGTGCGTTTGTTATCGCTAATCTCAGATTCGATTTCAGCTATTTAGATGCGGTGTTCAATATTGGATTCTGGCAAGCTTCCGAAAACATACAGGGTTTATGTTATTACAATCGGTTCATAAATAAAAAAGTTATGTCAATTCAAAGTATTTAGTTCGACAAATTTGCTAATTGCTGTAACAGTTATTTTATGCAACTGATTAACTGAATTGACTGAATCTTTAGTTTTCAATTTCTTTATTAATATTTCTATTTCAAGCGGGCCTAGCCCCGCACGGGCCCTCTAGTCGACAATATAAACAATATAATCAATATATTAAAAAA
Source organism: Heliconius cydno galanthus (assembly GCA_036379175.1). Taxonomy (NCBI): domain Eukaryota; kingdom Metazoa; phylum Arthropoda; class Insecta; order Lepidoptera; family Nymphalidae; genus Heliconius; species Heliconius cydno. The sequence continues at coordinate 108,255 of JAKRZM010000828.1, forward strand.
AAAAACTTTTTATCGATACTGTTACGTTTCAATCGATATTGCTCGTTTGTCACTAATAATTGCGCATATCTAATTTTGATTTAATTTTATCAAAATAGTTTTATCGGAGTATTTAATACGACAATCATCAAGGGCTGTGAAGATACGCAAAGATGGTGTGGCAAGTGGCGTTCATCCTGGCCCTGGCGGCACTACAAGTTAGTTACTCAAATTGTTATATTTTAATAATTTTTTTTAGTGAAATATTTTGAAATATAAAATCAAATAGTGTATGTCCAAATCTGATCTTTTGCAAGTGTGATACTTCCTTTTAAATTAAATGACTTTTTCAGGTGCCAGCTAGACAAATTATATCTGCCTCTTACGATAGAAGTCCTGTTGAAAAAGGTAAATATATAAACTGAGAACTAGTAATTAACAATAGACTATTTAGACTCGTATTTATAAGCCGAACTCAAGATCGATCTGACACTTGAGAGCAATTTATAAATACGGGCCTTAGACTCAGAAATATATATTCAGTTTCCCCGTCTTAACTTGTCCGTTTTGTTCATCCTTCAACAGATATTGTATAAATTAGAGTTATGATTTTTAACCCCCCTTAGAGGAATTCCATTTTCAAATAGAAAAGATTTTTGATTGTAACTCCTAAATATGTCTTCGAGTTTAAAATGAAATTATTTGATAACAATAAAGCTTTCTTTTTAAATCATCATCCATTATAACTTAGGTACAGATATCTCGAAGTTGACACATTTTTAAAAAAATATTTTATCGCAAACACTAGCCAGTAGCCATATCAAGACATATAATAAAAACACATACTTTTTAGATTCGGGGCCAACTCGTATCGTATCAGGATGGAACGCTTACCCTGGACAGTTCCCGTACCAGGCTCAGCTTCGTCTGGTCAGTGCGGCAGGTACCTTAGGTAACTGTGGAGGTAGCATTATACACAAAGAGTGGGTCTTATCAGCAGCCCATTGTACAGCTAAGTGAGTAGTATTTTTTTATCGTCTTCACGCTGTATCCTGCACGTAGCAGGGAAGGCAGAGGGAACCTGGTGAAATATTCAATATTTTCATTTCCTCGCTCTGGTAAACGAGGCAAAGCGAGCGTTGAGTTAAGCCAATTAACCAGGTGGAAAGTGAAAAGGAAGTGTCTTAATGGGAACGGAGTGTTTTAACACCAGGTTCCCTTTGTTTACCCCGCTATGTGGGAAGTAAGTATAAGTAAGAATACAACGTGTATCTAATAAAAATATTTAACATATGTACTTACCTAACTTAAATAAGGGGAATCCAATTTATATTTTAACAATTTCATTTTAGTCGCGTTCATGTCACCGTGAGGGTCGGCATTACATACTTTTCTGCACCTGACGTGTCGCTGGAAACCCAAGAATATTATATGTTTCCCACATTTGACCCCGCAAACGCTGGAAATGTGCAAATCAACGACGTGGCCCTGGTGAAACTGCCGAGACCTCTGCAATATAACCGTATGTACCTTTTTGTTTAAACTAACATAACTGACATTAGTGCTGTGGATAGATCCTATATAGATTCTCTTTTCCAGAATACATACGATCCATTCGTATCCAACCCCAGTCGGATGCTTTTAGAAACTACCAAAATGAACTGACCTATGCCAGCGGATTTGGTCTAACTATGACTGACGGTAAGCCAAAAAGAATTTTTACATTTATATACGTTTCTTAATAAATTCTCTGTTTCCTTAATTCCTGCATAACAGGCGGAGGCATTTACAAGGAGACCCTAGTACTTACTCTGTTCCCCACACCGTTTTTAATTTATAAATGATATATCTATGAATGAAAATGGCATCTCAAGATCGATCTCAGACTTGACAGCGAATCTTAAACTATGAAACTGATTATATAGGTATATACAGGGTGGAATTGTCAGCACCACTTTAAATGAAACCACAGTTTTAACTACTCTATAAAAGCCTAATATAATTCGGAAAAAAAATAATTCCCAAAAATGAAAAAGTTATTTTTTCAAACAAAATAAATAATAAAATTATCGTTTTAAAATAAAACGCCATTTGTAAAGTATAACATAGGCACGCACACACTTACCTGTCAAAGCGGCAACGTCGCATACGTATGTGTGCGTCACACGAAATACAGGTATGGATAAAAATCGTGAAATGAAAAAAAAATCCTACGTCCAAACTGTTGAGGTACCTTGATTAATTTCTTAGGTGTGGGTTTGAAATATATTACCCTATATGTAGTTTCAATAAAAGAAGCGCTGCTTCTTCCACCTGTATAATCAGTTGTAGTTGAGTTTTAAATGTGTGAATTTTCGACACATTTAAAATTCTGCATTTAAAAAAGCAGCTGGTCTGGCCTGGTCTGGTGGGCTGCTGGGCTTTGTGTTCGTCAGGGAAAAAATAAAAATAAATTAAATATAATCATTCCCTCAAGTACCTACGGCTCGATACAACCGTCGCGTTCACGAACAGCCTCAACACTTTTACCATAATAGGTACTCATATACTAATAGGTACTTTTACCACATAGGTAGGTTGGTTTCAACCATTACCAAAACTGTAATTCGATATTAATACGCGATTAATAATAACAGAAGTATTCTAGATATAGGTATAAGTGATAACAAAAATAATTTACATTATAAGATAATGTAAAATATTAGGTTTTAAAAACTATTGTTTATCTTATCTATTGTAGACATTTTTTTTTTCGCTAGGAAATATTTTATGTAGACCGCCCATACGGAAGGCAACGTATCCGCCTAACGGATAAGCGGGACTCACCTCATTCACTCACCTTAATGTGAGACTCACCGCACCAGCCAAATCGATTCTACTAAAGAGGGTTTTTACCACTAAAACCACCACCGGACACCCTCTTCACGCATACTACTATGATGCCTTGATGGAAGGCCCGCCTATTGCGGACTAGGAGAACTAACGGCGGTCTATTGTAGTCGGATCTGCTTTTTTAGCTTTACGCTCTATTATATAATTATTATATATATATGCCTACCCTGTAGACAGAGGGAAATAAAGACAATTTTATTCATTTTCCGCCAAATTTTCTAATTCATTCCGTCGCTCAAACGGAAATCTTGTCCAGAGAGACAAAATAAGAATATGATATAAAAGATTTTTATATAGTATTTTTTTATTTTTTTATACAGGCGCAAGACCAGAAATACTGCAATGGGTATATCTCCGTGGTGTGTCCAACTTAGATTGCCAAAGAGTATACGGTACTGCACTTGTGACCGCCAACACCATATGTGCCCAACACTTCAACCAAACGTCACAATCTATATGCAACGTAAGAGAATAATATTAATTATCTATCTTCTATATATATAAAATCGAAAGGTCACTCACTCATCACGAAATCTCAGAAACTACATGTGCTAGGAATCTGAAATTTTGCATAGGAGTTATTTATAGGACGTAGGTGCTCGCTAAGACGGGAATTTGCAATATTCTACTTCTAAGAGGTCGTTTTTGGGGTTGAAAGTTTGTATGAAACTTCGTTACTACAAGTGCTAGGAGTGTAAAATTTTGCATGGCCATTTCTTATAGGACGCAAGTGCTTACAAGACGAGAATTTGCAATATTGTTGTAGAACAATATTGGGTATGAAATAGGAGTTGAAAGTTTATATGAAAAAAAACTAAATTGCCAACGATTTCTATAAGATTTGAAATTTAGACTCTTAAAAATATTTAATTGCACACGTTTTTCATGCATTCACTCTCTAAACTGACAATATTTTCATACATATATTTAATAAATGTTTGTATAGTTTAAGCGGGCGAAGCCGCCCAAGTCCACTAGTATAATATAATATGTTAAAAATATTTTAAGATTAATATTTTTTTAAGTCATCCTTCAAGTGAATTAAGTCCACAACTTGTAAGTATGTATAGTGCTAAATAAATATTCACATGAATTTATAATACAACTCCAAAAGAACTTTGAGTCCGTCGTGACTCAGGGGCACAAGCGTGGAACTGTAACGCGACTGTTGTGGGTTCGATTCTCACTTGGGGGGAATTAATTATTATTAGTTTATATTTTCATTTCTTCTCTCTGATACATGTCTCGAAAATTCGACGGCAATTGGGGAACGGAGTGACTTACCACCGGGATAAAGCGTAAAGCTGATAAAAAAAACTGCTTAATAAATAGGTGCATTTCTTATAGTGATTCAGTAATATACAATGACTTTAAAGTCGTCAATAACCACAACACATAATAGCTAAAACTATTGTTTCATTATTATTTTAATATAATTCTATGAACCTATATTTTTCCAAGTTTTTCAAGGAAAAGCAACACATATAGATGAACAAAATAAATATTTGTTCTATTAATATAAAAATTCTTAACCGAGTAGATAATATAAATTACTCACCGATTTTCAAACAATGCGTGTTTTTAAATTAATTAATAATAAAAATAACACCACAAACTATGTTATGTTTTACCTACTTGGAAAAATAAATATAGGTGGTGTTAAAATGTAATAAATCTTTAATTATCAAATTTTCAAAGAATATCATTCAGAAATGATCCTTACCTATTTTTTTTAGCTTTACAATGTGTCTTTCAAAAGCAGGATAGGCAATGAAAACCTGGGAATCTAATTTGAAGACATACCGACCCCTTTAAGACATTTTTATTCCCCCCTATCCGTGAAATGGCGCTTTCTTAATATTTTCATTGCCTCAAGTAGCAATCGATACAACCATACTGTTTAGACAGTAACTTTAGAAAATCTGACAACTCATAGATTCAATTTTTTTTTGATAAAATATTTAATGTACAGACTACAGACTTTTACTTCTTCTTTTACTGTTCTACTATTATATTATACCTAGATTAGATATAGAGGATATGAACTTGCACCCACGTGTGATCTATGAACCTACCATCGTCGTGTATAAATGAGGCGCAGTTAAGACTCATCTTATTGTTTTTATTTATATAAAATTGTTTATTGCATATAAACAATTTATCTGTTTTATTTACATCTATTTTATTGGAAATTGAAACTTTTTTAATATGTAATAGATACTTTTATAATGTTTTTTATCTTTTATAATAAAAAATATATAAGAATATTGTCTAATCTGACGGGTCAAAAATGCGCTATAACAGTATTAATCATACTTTTTTAGAAAACGTAAAAAAATTAACATAACGGGATTTGAAGCCGCACTTAAGTTGTATTGTAACAAGCGTATAAGCTCGATATAGCGAAACGTATAGTTTAGTGGCCAGAGCGCTTGGACGGTTACTCACAAGTGCAGGTTCAAATCCTGTTACCTCCACATTTTTAATACGGGATAATTGGATGTCCATTATCTACGTGATTAATAATAGAATAGGTACCTAGGTGATAATAATATAGCACGTTAATGAGTTTTATGATTTATTATAGGTTTATTTTATGTAAATTTATTGTGTACACATAGGTACTTTTTTTAGCTTTTTTAGCTTTACGCTATATCCCGCACAACTCTGTTCTCCATTTTTCGCCGAATTCTGAAGGCATTGCGTTTTTGTAGCGGAACTTAACGCCGCGCTTTGTCTCGACACCAGAAATGAAAGTATTAAATACTCCCAAGAGTAATTTATTAGTATTAAATACCTACACAATAATTTAAATATTTTTATTTATATTGGTATGTATACTTAACGNCCGATTTGACAGGTAAGTGTGTGCGTGCCTATGTTATACTTTACAAATGGCGTTTTATTTTAAAACGATAATTTTATTATTTATTTTGTTTGAAAAAATAACTTTTTCATTTTTGGGAATTATTTTTTTTCTAAATTATATTAGGCTTTTATAGAGTAGTTAAAACTGTGGTTTCATTTAAAGTGGTGCTGACAATTCCACCCTGTATAGAAGCGTGACGGAAAAAAGTTAAATATTGTATCAAGCTGTTTGTTAAAGAAAAATAGAGAATTCAGAAATGACGCAATGCAGTGCAAAGCCTAAAATAGTATCTAACTTTCGTTAAACTGTAAAGCTCAATTTTTTATATTTTCTTGGGAATAATATTAGAAATGATGTTGTCCATGGACAGATACTTAGCGTGGTTTTAACCCCCTGCCAGACACGTCTAAACTCTAATATATTACAAGCGCCTACGAATCTAATATACTAAAGTGTAAAAAAATTATTTGCTCCTAATATATTTGTAGGCGCTTATAAGAAATTGAATATAAATATGATTTTACTAAATTCTCTGGAATCTATACTATAGACCAGAGTTCCCCAAAGTTTTTTGTGTCGTAGACCCCTTGCCATGTTTTTCCGTGTTGGATAGACCTACTTACCTGATATTGATTTCCTGTAAATTTCTAACTGTGGTGAAATTTAGTGTTAAAAACTTAAAGTAAAAAAACATGTTAATTTATACACTTATTAATTGAATTTAAATTAAAACTACTCAAAATAAAATTTTGTATCTGTTATGTAAAATATACGTCACAATAAATAAACGTAATAAACATAAACGTAAGTATATTTACTATCTGTGTATGTGTTGAGATCCACTATCGTGGACCCCCATTTTCATTTCATGGACCCCCAAATTTTTTTTCGCTGACGTAGACCCCTTTGCAGGTTGTCATAGACCCAGGGGTCGATATAGACCACTTTGGAAATCACTGCTATAGACTATCACCAAATATTGACAAAATTCACTTACTGAAGCGGGCAACTAGCAGCAAATCGGTACGTAGTGGCTACTACGTTACCATTCGGCAGAAAGTGAAGAAAAGGATCGGGACTACTCTAACAGAAGGTTCCCTGTTAAGTACTTGTTAGGCAGAGGGAACAATGAATATACAGGGGCAAAATAAAAAAGAGGTAAATGGGAAATAAAGAGGATAGCTATCTAGGTATATTCTTAACAATGCGTCAAACTTTGCTTTGGATAGAATTTCCGTTTTAGATAATAATTATTTGTCATACTAAACTAAAATCTAATTAGATTTAAATGACACAAAGATGGGAAAGAGATAATAACATTGATAATCAAAATTGTATCTTATTTGATTGCTTTTATTAGAGATGTAACTAGTTTACCTAATTTTTTTTTATTTGTTGTTTTAGCAATCACCATGGACGACTGTGGGGAAAGACGGTCGAGTCAAGATGGACGACGGCGAAGTCGTTAAAATTTAAGTTACTTATTCATTAGAAACAGAATTTATAATTTTAAAATGTTGCAATAATTTATCAAAATATATATTAAATAGTATGGAGTATAGATACCCTAACCTACTATATATGGAAAAATGGGGATGCCGGGACTTTTCTGGCGTCATTAACGAAAACTCCAATTTTGCTTGAATGGTTCGATGGTTTGCCACGATAAGCGAAAATAGCTTTTTGATTTTTCAATTCTCTTCTTATATGTGAAGAAATAAAATCTTTAATAAAAACAATATGGCTTCAGAACCAAAATTAAACTAAGCCGTCTATCGATATAATCGTTACGTGTGAATCAATAATGTTCATCACTACTGCGCATATCTAATTTGGATTTAATTTTATCAAGGGGGTATTTAATATGAAAATGATCAAGGGCTGTGAAGATACTCAAAGATGGTGTGGCAGCTGGCGTTCATCCTGGCCCTGGCGGCACTACAAGTTAGTTACTCAAATTGTTATATTTCAAGAAATTATCAAAGTTAAATGGTGTATGTCCAAATCTGATCTTTTCCAAGTGTGTTACTTCTTTTTAAATTAAATTACTTTTTCAGGTGCCAGCCAGAGAAATTATATCTGCCTCTTACGACAGAATTCCTGTTGAAAAAGGTAAACATATTTATACTAAAATAGAATAGTAATTAACAATAAACTATTTAGGCCCATATTTATAAATTGTTCTCGAGTCTGAGGTCGATCTTCAGATGCCATTTTAATTCACAAATTCATATCTATGAATGAAAACGGCATCTTACGATCGATCTCAGAGTTGAGACCATTTTATACATACGGAATTTTTCCAAAGGGAAATTCCCCTTTGGAATTCATTCTGTTCCCTTTTTAAACACGACATATTTTTTATTTTAATCTTTAAATATGTCATCGAGTTTATAATGATTTGATAATAATAAAGCTTACTTTTTATGTAATTCAATTATAATTTTTAGATATCTCGAATTTGTCAGTTATTCAAATTTTATAATTATAGCACAAATCCTAATCAGTCATATCAAGACTACGTATATAATAAAAACACACACTTTCCTAGATTCAGGAACATCTCGTATAGTGTCAGGATGGAACGCTTACCCTGGCCAGTTCCCGTACCAGGCGCAGCTTCAGCTAGTAAGTCCGGTAGGCACCTTAGGTTACTGTGGAGGCAGCATCATACACAAAGAATGGGTTTTATCAGCCGCCCATTGTACAGCTAAGTGAGTAGTTTAAACATTTTATATTAATATTTGAATACATTTAAATTTGAACCCGTTCCCCGTTACGTCATTTGAGGAAGGACTCATGATTTAACTATTAGGATAAGTCTTTTAGGCAAAATCTTTGTCTATATTAGCCCGTTAGGTCGACCCGTGGGAATGAAATATTTAATATTTGGGTTTTCTCGCTCTGGTAAACGAAGCAAAGTGGAACATTGAGTTGAGCCACTTAACTAGAATTTGGCAGAAAATGGGGAACGGAAGTGTCTTAATGAGAACCGAGTGTTTTATCACTAGGTTTCCAGGTTACCCTTGCCTATCCTGGTATGTGCAGGATACACCGAGAAGCTAAAAGGACCAAATTATACGTAGGTTTATATTTTAACAATTTATTTTTAGTCGCGTTCAGGTCACCGTGAGAGCTGGTATTACATTCTTTTCTGCACCTGACGTATCAATGGACATTCAAGAGCATTATATGTATCCTACATTTAACCCTGCAACCGCTAACGTTGTACAAATCAACGACGTGGCCCTGGTTAAACTGCCGAGACCTCTGCAATATAACCGTATGTACCTTTTTGTTTAAACTTACACAACTGACATTAGTGCTGTGGATAGATTCTATACAGATTCTCTTTTCCAGAATACATACGATCCATTCGTATCCAACCCCAGTCGGATGCGTTCAGAAACTACCAAAATGAACTGACCTATGCCAGTGGATTTGGTCTAACTATGACTGAAGGTAAGCTAAGACTTTCAATATCACATACGTTTCTTAATATTTTCTCTGTTAATTTAATAACTTTATAATAAACCCTAGTGTTTCTTCTGTTCCCCACCATGACTCTTAAAAAGGAGACATTTAAAAATCAGAGCTCAACGTCGGCCGTATAAGATCACTTATCAGCAGGAAAATGAAAATAAAATAAATATAATCATTCTCTGGAGTGGGGATTCGAACCCACAGGCTTCGATTTCACTATCTGCCGCTGTTTTACTTCGTCACGACGGTCCCAAGACTTGGAACTCAATATTGTTTTCAACCAGTAGCGGAACTGCCATACAATTTTGTTACGTGATGAATAATAACAGAAGTATTATAGATATTAGATATAAGTGATAAAAAATAATTCACATTATAAGATAATATAAAATATTAGATTTTAAAAACTATTCTATTTATCTTATCTTTTGCAGCCACTGTCTAGTCTGCCTAATATTTATTTATTTTTCTTTTTTTTTGAATCACGGACATCTACATATACCTACATAATAGATTATGTAGGTATATGTAGAGGGAACTTGGTGTTAAGATACTCCGTTCCACATTTTACGCCGTATTTCTGAAAATTCTGCGTTGAGTGACGGAGAGCTTTGTCGTTACCAGACTACATATTTAATTGTAGAGATTTTTTCATATAATTCTTTTTTATAGGATCAAGACCAGAAATACTGCAATGGGTATATCTCCGTGGTGTGTCCAACTTTGATTGCCAAAGAGTGTACGGTACTGCACTTGTGACCGCCAACACCATATGTGCCCAACACTTCAATCAGACGTCACAATCTATATGCAACGTATGGGAATTATTTTGTTTATATTATATGTAAAGGTTCATTTATACCTACTAAAAAAATATAAAGCCTAAATCGCGGCGTTGAGATCCGCCACTCAACACGGGAAGCCTCCAGAATTCGGCGGAAAGTGTAGAACGAAATGTCTTTACACTTAGGTTCCCCTGCTGTGTGAGGGCACAGCGTGAAGTGGATTTATTTACTTGCTTATAAAGCCTAAAAGTTTGTTGCCTGCTAACCTGTAAATTGAAAATGGTTTTTTCAAAGGATGATGAAATTAGCAAACACACAAACCCACTGTACCGATGATTTCATGTAGGTACTTACTACGTACTACTGCTGTAATTAGAATATGCCGTAAATGACTTTCAGTTATTTACATTTGACTACTTTTGCAAAGCTGCAGGAAACGTCCAACAACGTATTTGTTATACCTTCATCTAAATATATTATAAAGCAACTATGATAATATTCAATACAATTTTAATATACTCTAGTTCAAAATATGATAATTATAAATTTGTTTAAATACTTTGTCAGGGCGATAGTGGTGGTCCTCTGGTTCACGAGTCTCCCGAGGGAGAGCCAATCCTCATCGGTATCAGTTCCTTCGTACCTGGAAGACCGCACGGTTGTCACTCTGGTTTTCCTGCCGGTAAGTTCTTTTAATAATTACTTTTTGATGCTGGTATTATTTAATATGATAAAATGATAATAATATATGTGAATTTAAATAACATAGGAAATGGTTTTAATTCAAAATGGTATCTATTCATAACTGCGTCACACGTAATAACGATATCACATGTAATACGAATCGAGAAATGAAAAAACTCATCCTACGTCTAAACTGTTGAGAAATCGTGATGATTTTTTTAGTTATGGGTTTGAAATATTTTACCCTATATGCTGTTCTTGTAAAAGACCGCTGATTCCATCCTGTATATTAATCTTGACATCCTCTTACAACTGTTAATCTCATTTGTACTATGTTTGCAGCTTTCGTACGTCCTGCGCCTTTCTTCGACTGGTATCAACAAGTTACTGGAATTGATTTTAGAAATCTGGATGAAAGTAACGAATGGAACACAGTGGCGCCAACTACTGAAGTGCCTCCTACGACTGAACCACCTACTCCAGAACCTACTACTGTGAGACCTCCCGAAACAACACTTCAACCTGAGGAAGAAGAAAAGGAAGATACGTCAGAGGAAAAAGAAGAAAATAAAGAAGAGGAAGAAGACAAAGAGGAGGAAGAGGAAAGAGAAGAAGATATGGAAGAGGAAAAAGACGAATATGAGGAAGGTGAAAAAGAAGAAGACGGCGGAGAAGATGAAGATAAAGAACTTTCTGAACTGTTAAAAAAATTGGAAGTAAAAGTTAAAGTGAAGGTTAAGCTAAGCAAATACGGACAGAAAAAAAAGATAAAAATTGATAAAAAAGAAAAATTATTATTGCCATAAAATGGCTTTAATGATTTTTTAATGTAAATGTATTATTTTAAAAGTTTTTATTTAATTTGTCGTGTTTGCAAACTCAATATGACTCACTGCCCTGTGTCCGATTGAGATAAAATTAGAATTATAACTTCAGTCATGATGACAATGAAATTATGTAGGTATAATCAATATTGTTGTTAATATAAAATAGCAATTGTAAAATGAAAATCTGGACAATCCTAGGTTGATTATACAAATTTTAATATATGTATCAATGAAAGGGTTTGATTTGTAAAATACACTATAAATAAAAGCTTTTAAAAACAAAAGGTACCTTTTATTAATATTGTAATTTCGAATGTTCTTTTTATAGTACACGACATGATTTTGTTTTTTTTAGCTTTATGAAATATATTAAATAATTATGTTATATATCGCCGAATGGGACCTACTATTATCCGGTTTAAAATCAGGAGTGACACCATGGCGATCAGATAAATTTATTTCCAAAGAATTTCAGATCCTCTTGCATTTATATTCTCTTGCAAACAAACAGATAAAAACTTTAAAAATCATTATTTTAGGTTCTTTTTCGTTAATAAAGGTTCCCAACTCCATTTTTCCTTAAATATCTTCCAAGTACAGACATCGACCCTCTTACAATTTTATTATAAGTATAGATTAGGTGTATAAAATCTAGTAACATTATCAAACGTCAAATTTGACTTTTCGTTCCTTGCATCTGTGAAAATTAGTCATTCAATTCATGTCAATGAAATCCTGGACATTGAACACAACATTCCTTAAATTTGTATTTTTATTCGATAAAAAAGTGTATTTTGCAATGAAATGGAGGGAACGAACCCAAAAGGTAAGTTGCTAATACCTAATTTCTTTCCTTTTCTAATATTTTGTTCAGAGTTGTTGTTGTTTTTGTCATTAACAATAACGAGTGGGCGAAACACATATAATAAAATAAGTATCTTTTGTTTGCAACTTAAGTTAACTTATATGAATATATTAATCTACAGTTTATATTATTATTTTCATGCTCTCTCAAAATATATACTTGCATCAGATATTTTACAAAAACGCACTTATTTTGTTTTTAAAATTGTACGTATTATTAATTGACTTCCGCGTTGTTTTAATGGCACTTAATTCCTATTATAATGTTTAACGCAATAAAGATATTAAATAAGAACCAATCAGTTTAATTCGACGAGGCCAATTCTAATTCTGTAATTTATTTATAATGCTTTTTTGGTTCCTATATACTTATTATTTATTAACTATATATACATGAATTTAAATTAATTAAAATTATTTTTTATCACCTCCGGAATATTTGTACTTGTAGTTATATATTTAAATTTAGACACCTTGTTATAAAAAAAAACTATTATATTAAAACAAATTTTAAACTATGTACCTTTTTCCCTTTGTCTACCTTTCTATGTGTGGGATACAGAGTGAAGCTAAAAAAATAATCTAGTTAGAAAGACTCAAACTATGAGTCACATGCCTGCCTTCTTGAATAATCCAGATACATCCCAGGAACAAGTTTTATTATGTTTTGTTGTTAATTAGTAGTAAAAAATTCTGGTATATTGTGGCTCCCTCTGGTTAATTTCTGATTGTTGGCTTAATCCCCCTGTGGGAAGGTATTATTATAATTTGTATCAGATGTTTTGATTCAATATGCTGTATTTTGAATTAAAGTGAAATTTCGAGAAGTTGAGTGTCTTTATATATATATATTTTTTCCTACTAAGTGCTTACCCTCCCACTGTGGTTCACTGCAAAGTTAAAATATAAGTATTTGAAATATATATTTTTTAATTTGTAAACCTATATCTAACTTAACTTAGCATTACTCTGTATCCCTAGCAGGGTAGTCAGGAGTGTCAAATACTACGGTCTAAACATACCTATTTCGCCTTGTCAACTGTCATCAACCCCTTCATACATGCCCCCCAGGTGGTCCTTGTGCTTTTTACGGGACCTTCCTGCAGTATCTTTGATACTGTATTTTCAAATGCCAATACAGTAGTAGTAATACTATATCTATGTACAATGTATAATACAATTAAAAAATGGGTTTTTTGCAATTGTTACATTTCACATTTACAAATTCTATTGAAGTATACCCATTTAAAAATAATATAATATTTTGAAATATGTGCTACTTCATCAGAAGATTTATATTAGAACATGGGGAGAAGTGTGTTATTATAGCTACAATGTTTGGGGATTTCGATTATCAAAAATTTCCCTGGTCTGACAAGAAAAATCTTATGTCATGCATTCTGCTGCTCAAATCATGTCTTCATAATTCAAGACAAAATATGATAATGATAAATTTCATCGTAATGGATGAGACAAAAAAACATTTTATAAAATCTAAATATGTTGTTACTTTATTCTCACAAACCATTCATTCATTATTCACCTATATGACTTATTGCAGAAAAAATCCAATTGCTTTAAAAAAAGATATTCAACTCCAAAGTATAGTTATACTAACATAATTATGTTTTTTTCTCAAAAAAGTAGCTTCTCAAAAGTGCTTATTATAAGTTTATTTGAATAAAGAATATTTTGAATTTGAATTTGAATTTCTATTTAAGCATTTTAAGTTTATACCCTAACTGCCATATTTAATGGACATTGTTATGTAATGTTACTTTAATAAAAATAGCAATAAATATATAATCAGTGTTCCACATTTCTCATAAGCTCCACATAAAAACATATTCGCAATACATCTGAGTCATTCTGCATATTTTTCCTGTATCATCAGATAAGTTATAAAGCTAGTTCAAATATTACAAACATTCTATAATACTATACAGTATGTGCATATTATGTAACTTCTTATATGCATTTATAAATAAGACTTGTTTAGCTATTATTAATATGGCATGAACTGTAATTTTATACTGGTAATGTCATGTATTGACGCCGCTATGGCGCAATTATGATGTGCCTGATGTAGGACAATGGTTTCTGATTAAAATACCCCAATGGGGGATTATTTGTATTAATAATATTGATCAGGCCATTTTGGTACATTGAAACAGCATCTGATTAAAGGCGATTGCTTGAGAGCCTGACATCATCATTTCTTCATTCTGTCTAGACAAAGAGCAGCGTTGAGCTCCGTCACTCAACAATATGTCACGAATTCAGATGAAAAGCGAAGAACAATGTGTTGACATTAGTTTTTCCTTGTCTACCTGGTATGTACAGTATAAAACGGGAAATTGAAAGCATCATTTCGGCGTCTCTTAAATTTGAGAAAGTGCTTTATTAAGTTTTTAGGACTAGGTTTTTAGGTAGGTATAGTGCTTGAAGTAAGAACCTGAAGTATATCAAAATTTGATTGAAATTTTATAGCAGAGGAGTACTAAGTTCATTTTAATTATTAAATAAAAGATAACAATTGTATGCGCGCTTTTTTAGAGAATTGTAGGTACAGTGGTGTTATTCAAAGCGGTGTTTTAAATATTTCTGTGTTATGTACACTATTACTCATGTCATATGCTAACAACTTTTCCTGCATACTGTACTTTTTGTTTACAAGAAGAAATAACCTAATGATAAGTCACTTTGTGACGTTATTATAGCTTTGTTTCACAGTTTTCTCTAATTTTTATACAGCAATGAGACGTGGGTTATATAAAACATCCTAAAATTATAATAGAAATATGTACAAAAAATTGCAGAGTTGAATCGCCNATTCAAAGTAGTGTTTAAGTGTTTCTGTGTTATGTACACTATTACTCATGTCATTTGCTAACAACTTTTCCTGCATACTGTACTTTTTGTTTACAAGAAGAAATAACCTAATGATAAGTCACTTTGTGACGTTATTATAGCTTTGTTTCACAGTTTTCTCTAATTTTTATACAGCAATGAGACGTGGGTTATATAAAACATCCTAAAATTATAATAGAAATATGTACAAAAAATTGCAGAGTTGAATCGCCGCCACTCAACACGTAATACTCAAAAAACGTCATAACTGTTGGTTCCCTCTACCCATTTGTTATGCGGGATACATCGGGAACCTTAAAAAACATTTTTGATTTTGATTTGAATCATCAATAATCACAAACAATACCGCTACGCTGAATTTCTAGTTATTCGTTCAGGATACCATATTTTACAGGCAGCAGTATATCCAGAGTTATATATTTATGGCATTTAATAATGCAAAAATCAAAATTAAATCAAAATATTTAAATATTTTAAAATCAAAATATTGTGGGTTCGACTCCCACTAGAAGGAATGATATTGTTTCAAATAATTTTTATGTCCACGGTCTAATAAGTCAATAACGAAGATAAATTTTGGGCCCATTTAACGTAGAACAAAGAACGGAGCGTCTTTACATTAAATCCTCATTACTTCCTATCTCCTAAATGAAAAAAAATAGTTTTAAACCTCTAGAATAAAACATGTTTTTTAACAAAATATTTCTTTTATTTTTCAGAAATACTTAGTTGTGCCTGTTGTCTAAACGATATTGGGGATGAGGACTACGTATCGGCACTCGGCCAGGAGTGGCACAAAGATTGCTTTAGGTGAGTCAACGCCCGCACTGTCTACAGTCTAGCCTATTTTTTTATGTCTGCCTTCCTTGCCTATATAAAATACTGCCAAAAAATTTTTTGTAGTAGTTCATCCTACTTCTTTACTAGAATAATGGATATTACTGTCCATTGAACTGTGATCATGAATTATTTGTAATAAATGTAAAATAAAAATAACCTTTTCCTTTTAAATTAGAAAGCTAATACCATATCATTACAAAAAATATTAATTTTATTATTCACTCGGGAGAATGATTTATTATTTGCTAATATTTTCCTTTTTTCACTTCACTTTCCGTAACGAAACAAAGCGCGGCCTTGTGCTCCGCAAGCAATGTCTCAAAAATTCAGCGGAAAGTGGGTGTCTTAAAAGTAGGTTCCCTCCGCCTACCCGTTCCGGTCCGGTTCCCTACCCTACTTATATGAGGGACAGCATGAAGGTAACAACAACAAAAAACACATGCAGTTTTAGTTTTAGATTGTGTTCACTAAAAACACCATCAGTTGTGATCATCGATTTTGTAATTTTGGATTTAGAATTATCAAAATTATTAGATTATCAATGAACACATTATTGATTACAATTTAGTTGTATTGTATTGTGCGGAACGGAGTATCTTAACACACTTTATCACTATGAATTATGCGGGATACAGCGTGAAGCTAAATAAAAATTGTCTCTTTTTTTAATATGGCATAGAATATTCAGTGATACATCGTTTTATTTACCATTTTCCCGAAAATTGATATACTTTTTTTTCAATGATCGAATAGGTAAAATTAGCCACAACTCCATGTCATCCAAATTATGTCACCACGACGCGACATCATCGTCATCCCGTCATGTTTACTATTCTCAGTATTCAGTAATATGTAAATCGATTTGAATGGTATTTGTTACTTGTTATAATACGAGAAGTTCAGTTACAGAATTAAAAATAAAATTAAAAAAAAATAAAAGATTAGGTTTTAAAATAGTTTGTATATGTTCATCTAGGTGCTCGGAATGCGACGTGCAGCTGACCACGTGGTACTTCGAGAAGGGCGGCATGCTGTTCTGTCAGGCCGATTACTGGCGGCGGTACGGGGATAACTGCCAGCAATGTGGACAGGTGAATATTATTGTTAAATTACAAGGTAATTTTGAAGGTATTTTTTTAATTTCTATTTATGTCTTCTTACATCTTATGCTTTTGACTTCTTTCCTTCATTAGAAATTAAAGGATTTATCGGACAAATTTTTAATTTCTTTTTATGTTTTCTCTCTCCTGCCTTTGGCGTGTTTCTTATCTTAGTTTTTTCGGTTTCTTTTCATAATAAATGAAAAGAAACCGAATTTCATATTTTTTTGTTTGCTTAACTTTATTATAAAAATATGTTTGCTTAACTTTATTATAAAAATATGTTTGTTTAACTTTATTATAAATTAGTCAGTATTGTTTGAAGCTACATTGACTAATTGTACCTAACCAACTAACGGTAATTGAAGATGAAGAATACCCGGGAATCAAACCCACAACCATGACATGTACATTTACTCACATAAAGCACACTCTGTGGTATGATAACTTCTAATAATTGTATAAATATTTAAAAAATTATAAATTTTTCTAGGTAATAACAGGCCCAGTAATGGCGGCCGGGGAGCACCATTTTCACCCAGAGTGTTTTGCGTGCGCGTCTTGTGGCGCTCATCTAGAAGACACGGAGCCCTACGCGTTGCTCGACCGGTCTGAATTATACTGGTAATAGAAAATGCTAATATGAATTAATATATATAAGGAAAGTAAATTAGTAAATTGTAGTTTTAAAAAAAAATTACTATATTTTGTTATGTTCATATAAACAGTGTTAAAAAAGAATCGGCAAAACGCTTTCTCTCCCATAACAAGGTAGACAGAGGGAACATGGTATTAAGAGACACCATTCTCTATTTTCCCTCAAGTTCCGGAGGCATTGCGAGTGAGTTGAGTGAATCTTGGTGCTTTTTTTTATATGATCAGATAAGGTGTTTAGGTCCGTCACCCAATACACAGTATATCTATTTAATAGGCAGAAAGTGGACAACGGCAATACGAATTATTTAAAATAACAAATATATTAAAATAAAATTATTTGTCATCATTAGATAAATATTCCTACGTAATAAGGAGATACGTTGGTATTATAAAATAAACAAATAGTAAAATGGCGGCTTCTATGTCCCTTCTTTACTCTTGAGTTGTGACGTAAAAGGCATACGTGATATTATTTCGAACTATGCTGAAGTCATTTTGCATTTTTGTCCTTGTATGACGTTATTGCTTTTATTTAAGTGGATTATACGTTGTATGAACCATGTTTTATTACTACGTCGCTGACACGAATCTGTTGACTGGAATCTAATTTTACTCGATTTTTTTATTCTAATTAGATTTATCTGTACATACTCATCGCACTGGAAGCGAAACGCCGCGCTGGCGTTGAGTTGCGCCACTCAACATACAATACCGCCAGCTTTAGCATGTCATACATAACTCTTAATTCTTTTAAATTGACTACGAATCCCAAGTCGCAGTGTAAACATAGTATATAATATATATAATTTTAGTGGAGCGTGCTACGCGGAGTGGTCGCGGCTCAGCCGCCACGACGCGCACTCTATACGCGTTGTGCGCACCGCGGCGCGCGCCGTTCGCCTCAAGCCTACCGCGTGCGGGGACTTCATAGTGGCGCAGTGAGTTTTGTCTACATATTTTATGCTCTTTTTAGTTCGTTAGTTTCACACTGTATGCCGCGCAGAGCAGGATAGGCAAGAAACATAGTATCACTCTGTTCCCACTGGGATACTTCCCTTCTTCATTTTCCCCTGAAACCTCGAGGCATTGCGTGTGATGTAACGAAATTAAACGCCGCGCTTGTCCCCTTACCAGAACGAGGCAATGAAATTATTAAATATTTCATGCCCCTGAATGGGAATCGGATCCACAACTATCGCGTTTACAGTCACACGCTTGTACCCCTGCGCTACGATGGCATATAAAGGAACAATAAATTAACCCATTTTATTGCTTAGCCTAATAAAAAATCAATTAAAATATTTTATTAAAATTAATAAATAACAGAAATTAATCGATAGATTAACATTAAAAAATATATTATGTCAAATGTTACAAATAACAATATCCTCATGACCATTAAATAACATCGTTTTAAATTTATATAAAATATAATCCAAAATATTGTATGTTATTGGTATATTTATAACTAAGCTTTCTCTATATTTAACAAAAAAAATCTTTACATCCTGTTTTATGATCATTTTATATTAACAACTTCACTAAAATTTTCCTAGTATTAAACCCCAAAATATATTTATCTTAAATATTAACATATTAATATTAACAATATACGCCAGTGAGCGATGCTTGGACAAAGTGCGTGTGGCGGTGCAGGCGTTGCTTCGCGCCGCACTGCGTGCGTGTCTGCATCTCACTTGCCATAGGTATCGAACCTGCTACCGCTTTTGATTGTTGCTGGCCTTTTATATCTTTGTTTGTTATTGCAACCCCTTGATATGTTTTATCCTTTTCGCCCTTATAGTACTTTTTACTTTTGCTTGGTATCCACATATAGTTTTAAGTTACTTTCGTATAACTCCTGCGAGCAACCTTTTCTTGTGACTTTCTTATCATCCCTTCTTTTTTTTGTTTATACCTCTTTCAATCTCTTCTCTTTCAATTCTATTTAAACAACTTTCATAAGAGAATGAGCTACTCAATACGCAATGTTTTAGAACAGAGTGTCGTAGCACTAGGTTCCCTCTAACAATAAGATACCTCTATCTATAAGCGGGTTATAACGAGAAGATTAAAAAAACCATCTTGACGTCTTGAACTTGAACTCACTCATTACATACGTATAACGTCTTCAACTCTTTTTTTTCCATTTTTTTATAACTCCTTCGTACCCGTTCTTACTCTTTTTTTAGTTTATTTGGCACCTGTTCAGTATTTTTGTATACATTTACCTATAAATAACATATTATAGGAAATAATAAAAATAAATAATAAATATTTTCTTTTTTGCGCAGAAATGCACTTCATTCTTCACGTTTTTATTCTTTTTGCGTTTTTTAGCCTTGCATGCTGTATCTTATGAAAAATGTTCTTGTATGGTTTTTGTTTATATTTTACTTTGGTCTTACTTCTATCTGATAAGTTTCTGTTAATGTAGTACTCTTTTATCTTTAGTTTACACAAAATAACTTAAAATACTTGTAAAGTTGATTAACAGAAACTTATCCGGCAGATAAGGTTTTTTGTTTTGTGGATGACTTTTGTGGATGTGCTTCTGCCTGTTGTAGCTTTAATATTTTGAAATAGTAATTAGTTTCCTTAATTTATTAAAATATGAAAAATAATATATATATAACAATAAGTTTATGGATTGAGCCACGTTCAGTTTAAATTTCATAAAGATATGTTAAAAGATTGTAACCCCTATAACGTTCATAAATAACTGTAATATAACTGTAAGGGTTAGGGATAAAAAAAGTGTTGTGTTAAGTTCGTATAAAAAGCGACACAATATTAAAAACAATTCATGTGGCAAGTGTGAGAAACCAGTGTAACTTTACAATGCTTATCTGGCTAGGGTCTAGCCACATAAAAACTTTTGTCAACTTTTTG
The DNA here is from genome assembly GCA_036379175.1 of Heliconius cydno galanthus. Classification (NCBI taxonomy): domain Eukaryota; kingdom Metazoa; phylum Arthropoda; class Insecta; order Lepidoptera; family Nymphalidae; genus Heliconius; species Heliconius cydno. The sequence continues at coordinate 128,998 of JAKRZM010000828.1, forward strand.
TATACTATTGAACATATCATATAATAACAATTATAAACTAAATTTCTTCAAAATCAGGATCGATTCAAGCTGCAATGTCTTAACACTGCACATAGGGGACAAAGTGTTAGAAGTGAACGGAACTCCGGTGAGGAACAGGCCGCTGTCCGAAATAGATAGGGTTTTGGCCAGACCGGAGATTTTACAGGTAGATTATATACTGTTTTTCTTAAAACTTCATTCTGTATGTATTATTTAGCAAAGTAGGGTTAGTAGCGAAAAGTATGCTTTTCGCTCAATTTTTGAAGCATTGTGTGTTGAGTCTCCGAAAGTCAACGCCGCGCTTTGTTTGGTAAAACAACCAAAGCCATGAAATGAAAATGTGGAACTGTGTACAACTGTGCCACTGCCGTGGATTTAACAAGTATTCTGTTTGTTTATAGGGAGAGCTTGGGGTTTAATTTGGTGGTGTTTATTTTAATGAAATTATAAGTTAAAATGTGGCAACATAGTGATCACTTTAGTATTTATTTATATTCTAATATACAAAGCTCATTAAAAGTTGTCTCATTAAAAATAGAACATTTGTAATTTACTATTTTAATTTATTTTTTGTTATGTTATATATTTTTTTTGTGTGATGTTGCACACACATCTCTTGTCCTTCTATGCTATGAAACTTATAATTTAACTATCACTTCCAGTTAACAATAGAACACAATCCAGACACAATAAATGCTAAACGAGGCACTTCAGATCAAAAACAGAATCCAGATAAAATAACTGCCCACGATTCAAAATCACCAGTAGAAAGGAAGTTATTCAAAGAATACATTCCAATGAAACATTCCAATGAAAGAGAAGAACTTAGAGTGAGAAAAGAGAGGCTTTTTAAGAGGAAAGGTGAAGATGGCGGCAGAGTTCGTGTAATGAAAAAGAAAGTGCCTTCGTCGCCGCTCTTAGGTGATAAGGAGAGGAGTAGTAGTATGTCGAAGTTGTTGGACGTGTAAGTTGTAGCTTTAATTTCTATTTTTGTTTCTTTTTTTTTTTTGGTTTCGCTCTGTATCCAGCCAACCAGCAGTAGGGTAGATTAGTGCTAATAGGGAACCTGGGAAACAATTCTGAGGAAAATATGAAATAGAGTGACTTAATGTGGGAGATAATGATGTGAAAAGTTATATTACTTCAAATATATGTATTTAATATCTGTATTTTAACTTTTCCTAAAATAATTTTTGGACTTTTAAATATATATACATAAATCAAAAAAACCTTTTTTCTTTTTCATAATTGCAGTGTAGAGGACGATGAAAATGAAAATGATGGTGTTTTAGGCGATTTGAGCAGAGCTCGGTCTTTCAGAACTGAACCTATTACTACAACGGGACAGAAAGTTTTCCGTGCCTCTGATTTAATACAGGTAAAATAAAATAAAAAATTGGCGCTTGATGAGAGAGGCCTATGTTCAGCAGTGGACGGCGATAGGCTGATGAAAAAAATAAATAAATAAAATAAAAAAATAAAATGCGTCTCATAAAAGAATTACGGACTCGATGCTATCTATCGAGTTACATTCACGCTAAGTTTAAGCCTATTTCTAGTATATCCTCTTTATTTAATGTTGTATTGTATCTTGAAAGATGAATAACAGTTTCATACCATATTAATTTCAAGTGAAGGCTAACATTATCGCGAATGGTTTGCTTTTGCAAGACAAAGATAAATTTTATACCGTCTGTATTACTCCAAATTAAAATGCCGTAGGACGTAATACTATTAAAGTACCTTAAAAATAAAGAATGCGAGCTGTTTCCACGTTAATATTATGTTTTTTTATGGACTATTTAACAATAAATATATATAAAATATAAAATGCCTTAATTCTTTCTTACTATTTTCACCTCATTTTTCTAAATAATATCATGCATTTACATGAAATTCATTAACAATAAATATTATTTTCCAGGGTGAATTACTAGGTACAGGATTTTTCGGTCAAGTCTACAAAGTGACGCAACGCGCTACGGGAGAAGTTATGGTGCTGAAACAGTTGTACAGGGTTGATGAAGCTGCTCAAAATAATTTTTTGAAAGAGGTATTTTTTTTTAATATTATTTTATTCTTCGGATAAGTTAGGATATTTAACCACAATGATGGGTTATGTAAGATTTGTGGAAATTAAATTTTTAATTAAAAGTTATAATATGGCGCCTTTATGATGGATTGGGATAGAATTTAATTATGAGTGATGCTTGTGAAATTATTTTGATAAGTGTGATTTAAAAAAAAAGCTCTATCGATAAGTTCCAATACTTAATATGCATAGTTAATAAAATAATAATAATAAGCCTTTTTAATATTGGTTTATTTCGAACAAGAGCTTAATGCTGTTAGCCCTACTGGCTTTTACAGACACACTTAGTGGCTAGGAAAGACAGAGTACACACTCTGTGCCTGAAATTTACAAGCACTATGTGGCTGCTTGATAGGATGTCAACGGCGGCAAGGGTTTCCTCTTGCGGGACACGAACCTCGGCCGTCGATCACCCTAGAGAATATTAGATTCTCTCTACTTCCCATATCTTAAGGAAATTTAGATTTATTTAGACATAATTATATGTATTGTTCCATATGTAGGTGGCGGTGCTGCGCTCCCTGCGCCACCGCAACGTGCTGCGCTTCGCGGGCGTTCTGTACCGCGACCGCCGCCTGCACTTGCTCACCGAGTACGTAGCCGGCGGCACCCTGCACGCGCTGCTGCAGGTACACACACACACACACACTTGCACACCACCAAGTGCTGTGTATAAGTACTGCGCTCATGCACACGCGCACCCACACACACGCATAGATAACCGTTAACCGTAAAGTTTACTTGTTAATCCACCTCTTTAAAATTTTAAGATGATGAAGTAAAATATATATATATATATATAAAAAGACTCAAATTTGACTGCAAAATTATAGAACCGCTGTACCTTTCCCCCGTATACCGCAAAGGCATAAACTACTGGGTACTACTGATTATTACATAACAAAAACTACTGATTTAATAATATTAAACAACCTACTTGATATTTTATTTTTGACATGTTTTAAATAATTATTTCCCAGGATACAAACCGGCCTTTGAGCTGGAGTACTAGGAGTCGTCTCGCCTGCGACGTGGCGGCGGGTGTCGGGTATTTGCATCGCAGGAACGTTATACACCGGGATTTGAACTCACACAACTGTCTGATACGACCGGGGGAGGTAGGGGACAAGTGTATTTTGTTAAAGTAAATTTATTTTGCTCGAAATAAGAAGTTCTTTAGAACATAAAGTTAAATGGTTGCTCGACGCTTTTTTTCATATTTTATATTTACTCAACTAAAAAATAACTGTATGTATAATAATTTATATATTATAATCAATCTTCCAAGTGGAAATCGAGCCTACTACCAATAGTCAAACGCAGGACGCGAGTGGAATGCACCACAATGGTCTCAAATAATTAGATGCATTAAAGAGTAATTTATATATATAAAATGTAATGGTAATTTCAGGAGCTGACGGTGGTGGTAGCAGATTTCGGTTTGGCCCGCATCGTACAACGCACCGCCAGCAGCTCGTTGCCCAACTCTTCGCTACGACGGAAACGGTATACGGTATGTATCTATATTTTCTAGTTTTTTCACTGTATCCCATTTAATGTCAGGATCTAAAAGATTCCTATTGAAGCATTTTTCTCACTCGAGGAAATGTATTTAATATTTTCATTTCCTCGCTCTAGTCGCCACTGAACACACAATGCTTCTAGAATTCGGCGAAAAGTGAGAAACGGAAGTATCCTAATAAGAAATGTCAAAATGTCTTAATATGAATATTCCCTCTGCTTACCCTGTTTTGTGCGGAATACGGCGTGAAACTATAAAAAATGCGAAGTGATTTTTATTTATTTTTTATCCAGGTGGTCGGGAATCCATACTGGATGGCACCAGAAATGATGAACGGCAAGGTCTACGATGAAAAGGTGGATGTGTTCTCCTTCGGTATCATACTTTGTGAGGTGAGATATTCTATCCTATATGTTTGTTTCACTTTCACGCAAAAAGTACTGAACGGATTTAAATAAACTTTAGAGTAATATAGTTGATATATCTTAGTAACATAAAGGCTATAATTTATATAAAGATTTTTAAATAAATTGTAGGCTTTATTGTCCTCGCTAGTTATTTATATTATTAGCGTTACTTGCGGGTATTAGATAATATTGAAAAGTAATATGCTTTTTTAATGTAGAAACGCATAAAATCAGTGGATGTTTGTGTATTGTCTTCTTCTTCTTCTTGTTAACATTACCCCCAAGTAGGAATCGAACCCACAACCATCGCGTGTTCAGTCGGACGCTGTCACACTTTGCCGCGCTCGTATGGATTATTGTTACTATCATTTTAGTTCAAATAAATTATCTATATTTCAGATAATAGGTCGAGTGTCAGCAGATCCAGACTACCTACCAAGAAGATCTGACTTCGGTCTAAATGAACGGCAATTTCTAGAAAATTTCTGTTCGGCCTGTCCTGAACCTTTCTACAGATTGGCTTTCCTTGCCTGCGATTTAGATCCAGATGCTAGGTGAGGATTAAAATCTTAAAAGACATTCTTAAAAGATAATCAGTTCAATTTACGTTTTTATAAACACTCACCGTAAGAACCTACACCGTAAGCCATAGACAGACATATACATACACAGAGATGTCCAACTTATACAACCTCTTTGTTATCAACAAAAAAAACAAGGCAAAGCACGGGGTTGAGTTCCGCCACTCAAGCCGCAATGTCTCTAGAATTCAGAGGGAAGTGAGGAATGGTCTTAACACTGAGTTCCCTCTGCCTATCTTGCTATGTGCCGAATACAGCGTGAAACTGGAATATTTTAGAGATATATATTTTTACTTTCAGACCATCATTCGAAGTGATGGAGATATGGCTCTCTTCACTAGTAATGCATCTCTCCACTCCATACCCTCTACCACCGACTCTGTTAGCTGACATATTGCAATACTCGCGAGGGGCTTCCCCGCAAGGACACTCCACACCAGAAGGTTGCCAGCACGAAAATAATGGAATATTCGTTGTGAGACAATGTTGCCAGTGCAGCGGGGAGTGTGGGGTTAAGGTATGGTGAAAAAACACTTTTTTTCTTTCTTAATTTTTTATTTGTTTACAATTTTTTATTAGGATTGTGTGATAAAAAAACTCATATTTATCCAGACAAATAAGTCTTGAAGTATTTTTTACAAAATTAATTATTTTATTTAAATCGCAAATAAAAAATCTAATCTAACTAATAATATAAACAAATTTCCAGCCACAATTAAATTCACAAGAGTCACAAAACAAAATAATGAAGAATATCAACGAAAACGATCAACAAACAAAAGAGGACAACAGTCACAACGAGGAGAGCAGACGAGGTTGTGCCCTCGGGAAGTGTGTATCCGCCTCGCACCTCCCGCCTCGAGCGCCCTCCGAGCCACCTCCCCGCCTCTGCCGTAGCACCGCGTATATACTGAGCACTGATTGTGGAAGTATTAATATTACTAAGGTTAGTGAATTAAATATAAAAACAATATTACTAGCAATATAAAACGATCGACTAATAGAGGAGAATGGTGACAATAGTCATATTGGGGGAAGAAGATGTACCCTTAGTAAGTGTGTTTCTTCCTCGCCTTTGTCGCATTACTGCGTATAAATTGACTATATCAATCTTCTATGTTATAATATATTAAGTTTTGATAAAGACGATAACAATTTATATTTCCAAAAGGTGGACGATATCTCAGAATGGCTGGGCCCGCCACCGCCACTCAAAAGGAGCAGTCCTGATGCCCATTTAAACAATTTACTAGACAACAAAACGCGCAAAATACATGAAGAAGTACCCTCATTCCTTCGGAACCAATCGGTAGAGGGTCTGGAGACCAGCTCCAAGGACAATGTGGACAGTTTTCCCTTCAGCAGACACTATAGCATACCTGATGGTCAAGACTCTTCATCATCAGAAGAAGATTTCACAGAATCTCCCAGAAATAGTTTTTCTAATATCAAAAATATTATTTTACCAAAGAAAGCCAGCTACGAAGTCACAGATGTAACATTGCGACACAAAAATGAAAGAAACGTCGACACTGAAGATTGTAGACGGTTTAATATTGATTATCTGAAAAAATCTACCATTTTGTCGAAAGGTATTGACAATATTCCTAATAATAATGATGTGGCTAAACAGGAAAAGCCTAAGTTTTTCACTAAAACTCTTCTGTCACCGAAATTAAGTAGGTTATTTAAACCTAATACAGCAGAAGTGGATCGCAAAGCGGTAGTTAGTGAAGAAGAAAAATGTAGAAGCAAATTCTTTATCCAACGACCGACGTCGCCCATAACTAGGTCCAATCATAGAGTAAGACCTGAAAATAAAACCAATTTAAACCAAGAAGTCCTAAAAAGTGATCTTAAACTCGCTAGTATGGGAAAACCTATGACGCCGATTTTTAGAAGACATCTTCCGTCTGAAAATCCTGATTTTACAGGAAGATACAGTTGTAGAGAACGCAGATTTGAACCCAAGACAGATGGACGGAACAGATTGAAAAATCCCATGGGTGCAGTAGAAAAAAAGTTGACACACCTAAATCGCTCTCAAAATACAGTATCTGTGCCTTTAGCTCCGGTCATAGAGAAAAAGATGGATAAAAAAGATGTTAAAGATATACCAAAACGTAGGGAGATCGGTATTTCAAGAAGTAATTATGTGAAATTGGCCAATTTACGTATAAGTAAAGAATTGCAGGCAACCGACAAGAAAAATGATGTGGATGAAAATTCACCCGTTGAAAGGGTTATTTAGTTAAGGACGGTATGAACCCTATATAACGACGAACTTAAAAAATAATATCAACAATGTCTATAACACCGTATATGGCGAAATCTTTTATACTTTTTTGAAGTGTATTCAAAACAAGGTAATTTAAATATGTAGACTAAAATACCATTTCTCAGGTTGTTTTAGTTGTTGTAAAAAGTTGCTACGATATTACATAGGGTGTGGTAAACAAGCGAAAGCAACCAAAGTAAAAGGATTTCGATACTACGAGTTGGGCGTTAAATCGAATAACGTTATATAGAGTTTACTAGTATTATATTGCAATAATTAATATGCCAAATTGTGATATATTAACTGAAATCTCATTTGATTACATTTTTTTTTTGCCGATAGAAAGTGTAATATCATTCAGTCTTATATGTAAGTATATATTTTTTACGTTACATATTGTATCATTTGTTACAGGTTTTATTGTTTTTTTTTTAATATTTCGTTATCTTTAAGAGTTCTTATATTGATTGTACGAAATAAGAGCTTATTTAGATATATTGGACTTTAACAAGAATTGTTGGTTATTATGTAAGAAAATTACCTAAATTCTTTTTTTGATAAACAATAATATATAATTTATAATTTTGTTTATAAAAATATAGGGCTAGGCTAGGGCGCACGATTGTACCACTACTTGACTTGCAAATTATGATCTAGCCATATTTGATTTGTATTAAAAAAACTAACAAGTAGTATTTTAAAATTATTGTAAATCGTTTTCATTAAAATAAATATTTTCTAATATTCAATATCTTGTAGCTTAACACATTTATAATATCTATAATATACAATATTAATAATGTTAATATATTCTGCTTATTGACAAATATTTCTGTCCATCTTCATGTCCATATTTTAAATTTTTAATTATTATTTTTATTATACAGATGATATAACATTAAATTAATCATAGATTAAAAATGAAAGTTTTATAATAAGAAAGTTATTGAAATAAATCAGTATGAGCAATATTATAATACTTATTCAAAGAAGTTATTTTATCTTTTTGGTATTTTTTAATGATGCTATACTTATTATTGATTTATTTTGATTTATGTGTATATATATATTAATTTAATTAGATTTTCTCCATGTCTTGCCATTTTAAGAATTAGTTTAACCTTTACAAATATTAAATTATAGTTCTTATTGTTATACATGATGATTTATATTTCTTATGAATAAAATGTTAATCTATTCCATATTTGTGTGAAAAAAATAGATACGATTTTCCTAGGCAAAATTTCGCCATCGACAATGTAAATTGTGAAAATAAATAACGGAAAGTCTAAACACTCGTCACTTACCATTTAATATGTGAAATTGCGTAAATCTAAAATTTTACTAAAAATCTATCGTAATATCTAGATTACAGGTTAAATTTCATCACACATTTTAATCAATCTATGTAAACTTATTTAGTAGAATAAGTAAATTCGAGCCACGAACAGATTTAGATTTAAATTTATCTCTTCTTCATTACTTTAGATCGCTAGAAAATGCTTTATATTGATTCTCGGATCATTCCATATTGAAACTTTTATTATATTTAATATATTACGTTTTGAATGAATTACGTGTCCATTATTATGTCATTTCAAATATTTGTAATTAAGAGTTGTCAAAAAATTGCTTTGTATAGAATTGTCTAGAAGATTATTTATCAATCGCTATTTAAAGTCTATATATATTTTTTTTCAATTTAATTTAATTTTTATACAAACTATAGTTTTTGAATGTTTTTTTAAAAATAATGATGAATAATATTGATTTTGGGATCAGTGTATTAATTATGACAAACAATGTATGGCCGCGTAATTCGTTTATGCTCTTCGTACAAAAGTACCGATGCCAAAATAGATTTATACGTCGTTTTTAAAGCGTTAGTATTTTAGTAATAGTGAAAATATTGTTAGATGTCGTCATATACTCAAGTTTTGATACAGCCAACGAATTTGTATTGATTCACTGTTTTTATACGTAGTTGCAATTATTTAATAGGCGTTTCGAGTTATTAAAATATTTTTCATATTAAAATGTTATCACGTATTGCAGTGCTCGGGAATAATACAATGCGATTTGTACTAAAACAAAAAATTAAACAATATAAACGCTACTAAAAATTCGGCTCGGAGGACCACAAGTCAATGCCTATAATAGGCATTGAATTTAACATGTAACAGAATAGAATATAAATGTTCTATGTTAGTGTTATTTCAGAGTACCTACAGAGTATATATTATATAATATGGCGCGTTTAGTAATAGAAGTAGGTAAACTTTTAAATTATATTTTTAACCAAACGGAAAATCTTATTCTTAATCAAACAAAATTGGCCAATTTTTTTCTTCAATTTTAGTACGCTACACTGCATTTAATGATATTAAACGTTAAACTGTCATTACCTGAATACATTTTCATCAATTTGTATTGAAATAAGTTCAATTAAACACTGATTGATATCTCTGTGTGCCTGTAATTGTTAGTATGCTTCGTAGCACGTGCAGTAGGCGATGTCTGTATACAAGACTCCGTAGTGCTCGGCTTTGTCAATTTACATACTCTTAGAGGCTATTGTGAAATATATAATATGTTAAACGGAATTTCTTCTAAAAATACTTTAAATAAAACATTGACATTTTTTCTGATTAAAATGTTAAAAATAGTATAAACTTTCTAAGCAATATTTTTACAATCGCCTCTTAGACTACTGAACGCATAGATAGATTATATATTTAAATTTATGATATTCGATAACTTCTAAATTCTAATCGAAATAATCTTATATCAGTCAAATATAGTGTAAAGTTAATATGGCAAATTATTACTACTAGCTAAAAAATATTAGTTCAGAAATATAGAAATATAACATTATTTTTTCAAATTATTCATAATATATAGGGATATTCTTTATCAATAAGAAATACTTATAAAACAGTTTAGGTAGGGTTTGCTTTTTAAAACACCATGTAGTTAATTTATATATATATATATATTCTTTATTGCACATGTAAGAAAAAAGTAAGAAAACAGTTAAAAAGATATGTTTACAATGGCGGGCTTATTTCTGAAAGAAATCTCTTCCAGCCAACCTATGGAAGTGGATGAGTGCCAAACAGCGGAATAACAACACAGTGCAATCAAAAAAAATTATTAAAATATCAGAAAAATATATATATTAACTAACACATTATATACATAATACATACTACAATATATATATACATACACACATATATATATACAAGTTATAAATATATAATTATATATACTATTAAATCGACTATATATA